>BMAV01010775.1:292025-317482 GCA_019973955.1 Trichonephila inaurata madagascariensis | reverse complement strand
ATATATATATATATATATATATATATATATATATATATATATATATACTTAAATATTTTTCAACTTTTATTATAATATAATAAAAGAATACATTGGCGCACACAAGGAGGTGTGTCTCTGGGTCCAGACCCCTCATAGTTCTCGATTTTTTTTGGATTGATTATAATCCTATGAAAATTTAAATGAGTATTTGTTTTTCATAATAAATTTTATTAATTAATAGTAATTGCTTCTTTAATAATTAATTTTTTCCTGTTTTTTGTTCCCGAATATCGACAAAATCAAAAGAATATGTTGGACAGTGTATTGAGTGGAATATATATCTGTTAAAAGAGCCAGTCTAGGGAAAACTAGGCTTCTTCATCAGTTGTGACGTAATCACCTTATAGAGAGGGAAGAAAGAATGAATTTCGCCTTCGCTAGCGAACTATATAGCTTTGGCAGTTAGGAACAGGTTGGGGGGGGGGGGGGGAATTAGTTTCGAGAGAGAAACGAAGAGGTGAGCATGATACGAGAAGGGTGAATTTTCGACTCTGAATTCCTCCCCCCTCTTGAAAAATATCTGTGTGCGGCACTGAAAGAAAATCAAAACGATTTTTCTTTTATATTATCGTGAATATTCTATGGTTTACTATACCGTGGTTCCACGAAATAATTTTGTACTCATTAGTACAATGCTTTGTATAACTAAATAGTTTTATAAAGGGAAAAAAAAAAAGATATTTTCTTGTCATTTGTGGAAAAAACACCTTTAATGAAGGAGAAGGAGCATATCAACATAGAAGTTAAAATCTAAATTTAAGCGAGAATAGCTCCTAAATTTTAGGCTGCAAACTCATGCAAAATACACAAGATAAAGATCGAAACATTTTATGCCATTCAGAACAATGTATTTAGGCGAAAAATGCTTCCCGACGTGAGTAGCATCCAACGCAATACTTAAAAGCAAATTGAATTAGAATATGAAATGCGACAGTCAGGGATGTCTTAAGACTTCTTGAGGCTCCCACTCAAAGCCCACCTTAAAAGTAGACAGTGCATAGTCAAAAACTAGAACTCGCGCGAAACAAGCAAATGGGCAGCATGACTTACAATCAAACAAACCGGCTCCACCGACTACCGCCTTTGGACTGAATGAAAAATGAGGATGTAGGGTGGTAGGCCTAGGCTTGTACGTGGACGACGGTCATCACATGACATATCATCCGAAATTCCCAGTTTTTTGGAGAATACAACCGGAAATAACATTTAAATGCTGAAATTATTCGAACAATAATCTTATTACGACGAAGTCGAGAACGAGAAGAGGCGGCCGAGGCTCAAGGCCCTGCTTTAAGATGTCCCTGGCGATAATTTCAATACATTAAGACTTCGATTGTTTGTACAAAAAAATGCAAGCACATATCCCAGTTATTAAATATTATGCATGGGTGGGTGACACTTGAATCAATAGTTAATATTATTAATGAGTAAATTTTAGTAAGATTATATTAAAAATTTTTAATACTTAAAGTACCTATAACACACACATGTTGATCTACTATAAATATTATGTTAATATATATTCTTCTACGTGTGAATGGGGTTCCCTGAAAGCACTTACAGTTCTAAGGGCTCCGCGGGTCGAAAATGCTCTAAAACCACTCTTTTAATGTATTGAAAGCAACTACATGTTACAGTTTGAAAGGCAAGCGTAGAAAATATTGGAGTTTTGTAAATTTTTCTTTCTGATTGATTATAAAAGTTACAAATTAATACTCTTGGAGGGAAGGCCCCAATTTCCACTCAAGTACCTTGTGGTATTTCTACTATCGTCAATACGCGTTGAAAAGATTCTGAAACTCTGAAATAGATTCTATTTCGGACAGGAAGCGATCTGTACGTCTAAGAGAGAAGGAGCAACATTACGTCAAGACAAGGTATCATGAGAGTTTCACTTTTAAGCAGAAAGCAGGATTACCCTCAAATTTTTAAGTTATTGACTTTAACAATGATTGTGAATGTGCACCGAAGAATTGAGGCTGCTGGAAATTGGATTATACTAGGCTTTAAAGCTCACCCCTCCCCCCCAAACTACTACTGACCGATTTTCATCGCAAGAAGCGATTAGCGTGGGTTGGAAAATTAAATAGCGGGAAAAGGTAATATTAATGATGCAGGTCAGTTTTACATTTCTGGTAACCAAAGTGGTGTCTATGTAAGACGTCATACTCACGAGGAATTCAGTCCTCAGTATTTGAAGCCCACAGTAAAGCATCTGACGAAAGTAAAGGTATGGGCCTACAGATCTTCTAGTGGTGGTGTAAGACTGTACATCATGAGCGGAACTGGGAAATTACAGATTACATTGAAATACTACAAAATAAATTGTTACCAACGCCCGAGGTCTTTTGGGAGGGGGATCAGACATGGATTTTTTAGGTCTGCATTGCTCCATGCCACCTTACAAAGATAGTCCAGAATTGGTTCAAAGACAATGCTTTGAATTAAAATGGACCAGGACAGTTTTCAGATCTTAATCCAATAGAGATCCTATGACACACAAATGGTTATAGTATTTATAAGAAAAAAATGTTCAAGAAAAACGAGAATTAATTGAAGCTTTAATATTTTCTTTTAATCATGCTGTCACGAAAGAGCTTCCAGTGAAATTGGTGCATTCCATGACAAAATAATGTAGAGCTGTAAAAGCAAACAGCTGGCCCTAATATATCAATGTTCAAACGTATAACAACCATGTTATTTTCAAAACGCATATCAAAAGTACCGCATTTATATATTTTTGTGTTATTCTATTAGTATATTATGCTATATTAAGTAACATATTGTGTTAATCTAAGCATACTACACATTCTTATGTTCAAGCAGCTGTACTACAAAACCACATACGGTAGCTAATAACAGATTTGAAGTCAGAAAGAAAAAATACATTAATATCAATAATAATAATTAATACATTACAATAATGTCATAACAAAAAATTAAATAACGCACAAAAATTAAGCAAATAAGTGTATTCAGGACTTTTTGCCACCACTAAGTAATTAACATGTCTTCCATATCACTAGAACTTGAGTTTAGTTTAAAAAAATATATATTTAAATTTAAATTTGTTATGATCTATACATGTAAAATTATATTGTCGTTTTTTTTTTTTAAATAAATTGCTGCAGGTAAGCTGATATGTGTGTCTAAAATGTTACTGCAAATTTGTAGATACTCGACTTTACTTTGCTTCTTAGTCTGAGATTTAGCAGTACTATAGTAATGTCATCCTGTGTAAAAAAATGATGAAAAAAAAAAATAGACAACAATTCAGTATCCAATTGTACTAGACGACAAAGCCCAGAATTTAGCCAGAATAAAAAACATTCCCCCAAACCTTCCGAAGTTTATATTATCCCTTTCTGAATAATCAGCATCACAGGGGAGGAAAAATATTGAAAAGTTAGATCTGAAAAGTTGTATAAAGAAAAAAAAATAATAAAGGGCCTCCTGTCCCGATCAAGAAGTGAAATCCGAAAAAGCCGAGAGGACTATTTCCTGCTTCTAAATCTCACTCCCCGATGCTAGAATTAAGAAGGCTTGTTATTAAAAGCCAATGCAAGGACTGCCTAGCCTATAATGCATTCGGGGGTGCTTTCGTGAATCGTTTAAGCTTCGGGGAGGGAGATCATCTCGGCCCATTGTCGCGAAGGGATTAGTCAGGCCCCCCTCCTCTTGTGCCATGAGAACCACGGCTCAGCAACTCACGGCTTACCGACTTTGAAACAACGTGCTTTGCCCTTATTCTTGCCCATAGCCGACGCTCACATACTTTGAATTTTTAGTCGGCTGTTTCGGAAGTTTGACTTTCAGTGCTAATTGGGATTCTGAAATAATGCACTAGCCACCTTAATATCGAGGCATTACTAATCATCTAAGTTGGTGCTTCACTCTCATAATTCCCCCCCCCTTCCCATGAAAACTTCAGATTCAGTTCAGGCAGGGATTTGGAGGGGGGTACAACCCCCAGTAGACCAACTGACTTTTACCTTAGAGTCACGATTACCCTTCGTGTTTCTTAGAATGTAACCTCCCGACCACGAGAGAGACTGTGTATACTACTGAATTTAATTTAATGAATCAATAGCCTTAATATCCCACCAATTAATATTCCGGAATATTAAGGCTATGGAACCATTTCTCCGAGCAATTTTTTGTGGAATCAGGTTCAAATGATGCTTTTCAAGGCCCCATTATAAATAAAACGAGGGGATTTTTTTTTAATATGTTGTACATTTAAAAACATCAACATGTTGATTTGTTAATCAATTCCATAAAATGTTACCGTCTGTCACATTTTTTTATAGCACTAAGCATAAAAAAATATTTACGGAACACATTTACATTTACGGAATTACGAAAAAATCTAAGGGATAAGATAAATTTACAGTTATTTTGTAAATTATTGAATTGGACAGATTTAAGTGTTTTAAGAGAGAAAGTTGCATGTACTCTGCTTTCCTCTTTTGGATCTACATATCTAACATCTTTTCTCATATGAAAAATATTTCCAAGTTCGCAAGTGAAGCGATGGAAGAACGAGGTTCGCATTAAAATTTCTATTTATCCTTTTATTTAATAATAATAAAGGGAAAGATTTATATTTTATGTTGTTTTGATAAATATGTTTAAAAATGCACACTATATCTAGAATTTTAATTTTTCTATTTTTATTGAAAAGATAGAAATATGTTATGCTACTATAATTTTTAGGATAAGAAATATCTTTAAAGGATCTACAATTAATATGTAATCAAACCTTAAATATAAATTATTGACCTCTATTATCTAATTCTCATAGATTTTTTTTTTAAAATATCCAACTGTGCGGCACTCTGAATCCTATTAGTCAGGACCGAACCGTGACTTTTGGGGGCCCTGGGCTAATATCTAGGGGGCCTCCTAAATAATTAAAGTTTTTGCCATTTTTCTAAAAAAAACGTTTTGTGTTAGAAAATTTAAAATATGTGAAATTTAAGGTTTTCTTTTTATTTCAAACAATTTAAATACGTTATAAATAATAACATAATTTTTAAAAAAAACTACTTTTTTACACTTTTGTGCTGCAAATTCTTTTATTTGCCCATCACTAATTAAGTCTTTGGTGAGATCAGTACTAATACAAAGAAGTAATAAATAATTAAGCTTAGTATTTGTCATTGTTCTATATAGAACATTTTAGAGAACGCACGCTCCACTTCACTACTAGTAATAGGGAAAGCTGGAAAAATCTTTAAAATGGTATACAAATTTGGAAAAACGTCAACAAGTTTCTTTTAAAAAATTACATTGAAAATATCAGTACAAATATAGGACTCTAGCTCAGTTTGTTTTGGATAAGTTTTGAATTGAACACCTTCATTTACTAAATGTTGGTCTAAGTCATCTGATTAGTAAACAATAATAGCGCGTGCATTCTCGAGCTCGACGTTCTTCTTACTTTGATCTTGCAAATCCATCAAAAATTTTAATTTCTAACTATATCGCTCTATTTAAATCAAGGATTAGCTTGCCTAATGCATCACACACACAATAAGCGTGTCTCTTTACAATTTTTCTGTCCCATACGCAGCTTTTTCTGTGGATTTATCTGCACATTTTGAAATACCCCGAGCCTTGTTCTCATCGCTATGTTCTGTTTCTATACTATGACAATGTTTTGCCTGTGTCTACATACTCCTTTAGTTTTTGATACGATTCATATCGTACATTGCTTATGAACGTTTTAAATGACTCAGAATTAACTTATTCCCTTCACAGATGTCCAAACCAGGAGCCTGTAATTTTTTGTTAACTGAATTAAATCTTTGTGAAATTTCTTCCCAAAATATAATTAAAATGGCAGTTTTTCAAGTTTTGTTAATTTATTGAATAAATTCACGGCCTCTTTTTTAAAATCAATTTTCTCATTTCATTGTTACTAAATTTCTTAAGAATATTCATTATATTACGATAATTATCTTTTAAGGCTTCAACAGCATTGTAAAGACAAGACCATTGACTTTTTAAGGTAAATTTCAGTTTAATTTCATGATTTAGAAGATCCCACCTATAGGTCGAAGCAGAAAAGAAAACATATATATTTGTTGCAATAAACTAGATGTTCTCAAACGTTTCATCATCTCCCTTGCCATGTTTTTCGGTTTGGGGGTCACCCTTGCTTACCTAAGATAGAACTTTTGTAAATTATCAATTGCTGTTGTTGTTTCTAATGCCACCTGTCTGAGGTAGTCAGATCGAGGCCAACGAAATTCAACGTGGAAAGTGACTAGATGTATGCCTGTCGTTGGCCCTAGTCATGAGCGCCTTACAGGTGACAGTACGAAGCTCGACGAAATTCACGAAGGGAAGCAATGAATGTTGCCAGAGCCTGTGAGACAGGTTGGACTTCTTTACGATAGATGGCGACACTACCAATCTCCACCTCCACAATTTAGGCATGGAACTGGAGGGGAGGGAAATATTCTCCAGCCGCCTGTACCCGCAGTTTCAGCCCACAAGACTTTCAAACCCACTGATTTAACGAGCACGTATTCCGTGTGTACTCGGAGGGTATTTGGTGGCATCGGGCATCGAACCCAGGCCTTCCGGTCTGGAGTCCGAAATTATAAACTTAAATGTCTTTCTGACTGCTGTTATAGAACTGCTTACTTTTTAAGATACTTAACTAAAAGATTTAAATGTCGAACTGTAGGGAAGTATACTGTTTAAAACTTAAGAAACACATGCTAATTAAATTAAAATTTAACTGATACAAATTGAACAAATTATTATTAATGGAAGGATAAAACTGGTGCTTCAATAACTAATTTTCAACATTTGGCATCAATCTCGTCAGGTATAACCCGAAATCTCCCCGGTTAGTATAATGTCCAGTCTTTTTCTTTCTTTTATTTTAGAGCTTAGCAACCTCACTGAAACTCCTTTTCACTAGGAAAAGCAATTAAATACTCCATAATTCGGAATAAATAGCGGGCATGTCTTTTTAAAGCCAAAATTGCTGACATCCTTTTTTAAACTTTACTTTAAGGTTTCAATTACTGCCTATTTCGATCAGTTCATCTTTGTAATATGACATTTGTTTTATCAATAGGACCATATGTGTTTATTGCCTACTGTGGTAATTACCATAGTCAAAGCATTCTCAAACCTAGTTTCAGAATCTGAATAAAGGGCATTTTTAAATGGTGAACGTAAATTAAAACGCCATTTCCCTGGCAGATTATCCGTGGCCAATTGAGAAACTATTCAAATATAGGAAGTAAAATATTATACTCCTTAGGCTTAACTCTGGCACATGAAACGCTGAAATAATGGTCTTTGTTTTAATAAAATTTGTACTGTCACCTTTTGTAACTGCAAATTAACCTCATAAAATCTTGTAAATATAAATCTGTTAAATATGTAAATTCTGGTTTCCATTTGATTAAATTTTCTTTTAATGTCTAAGTCCCGATCTGGTTTAATGAGAGCAACTATAGTAGACCCCATTTACATCTCATGGACTCCTAAATTATTTTTTCGCTGACGTGGACCCTTTGTATGTCGTCATAGACCCCTAGAGGTCGATATAGACTACTTTGGGAATCACTTCACTAAACCAAAGACGTTCAAGATTTCAGTTGCAACCTTAACTAATTCTGCACCAACCAGATTAAGAGAATGTGCAGCACACGGCACAAAATTATAGCGAATTGATTTTTTTTCTTTTAGAAGAGGTTGCACACCATTATATCGACCGGAAATATTGGCAGCGTTGTCAAAAGAGAGACTGTCCCCTACAATTATCCAATAACAATTCATTTGTTTCTAAAAATTCTTCTGGAGAATTAAATAAGTTTAAGTCAGCGTGACTACTAATCTTAATTAATGAGACATCTTTCATACACTTTTCCTCAAAACAATATCGTAGTTCAATAGCAAGTTGGTCATTGTGGACCAAATCTGTTGTTGAATCCATCACAATTGAATAATACTTCGTGTCATTGTTATTTATTTGAGTTGTAATTGCTTTAATGATTTGCTCGCCAATAATCTCAATTATTTGCTCATATATTGTTTTTGATAAGTACGATATTAATGATTTTAGTTGCAATTCTCGCCGATCAATGTGTACACGAATGAATGAGTCGAACTCTGCGAGTAGTTCCAGGGCACTCATAAAATTACCATTATGAGGAGAACCACACACACACAAAAACTTCTTAAATGCTAAACCTCTTATAGTCAACTACTTTACTACCACGATAACACGTTTGTGGTTATATTCTTTATCTTTTTTTAGTTGGTCCTGTAACTTTTTACCTAAAACAGACTTATTTTCTTTTCGTCTCAACCAAACTAACAATAAATTTTTATGCTCAATAGAATTTTCATGATTTTTTAAACAACTTGTTACTTGTTTCCAATCAGATAAGCCGGTTGTGTATTAAAAAAATTTGTTTTAGAAAAAATTTTGCCCTTTAAACAAAAAACACTACAATACTAATTGAATAACATAATTAAGATTTTTCCAGCACTTGGCCATTTTTAAGTTTTTAATGAAATGATTATTCGAAAATGATCTCTTTGGTTCTTTGTATTCTCTTGTCAAAACAGAATATATATTGTTTGGATCTTTATATTGAAAATGACTCATTTCATGTGAATGGATATAATCAATAAAATTATTACTTATCGATTTTGGCCCCGAACCCACGTCAACGTATTTCTCAAACTCACAAACCCAAATTTTTTTAACACTTTTCAATCGGGGCATTACTGATGTCTTCTGGTTGAACAATATTTTTTTTCAGAAGGCTACTGGTCATCTTGATCTTGCATACTTTCATCATTAATATTTGCTTGTGTTTCTCAGTTTTCTTTGGCTAAGTTCCTTTCCTTTACACTTGCTAGTGCATCGGCGTTTGTTATGTTCTTGTTACTTTGTTCCATTGTAAAAAAGTCAAAATTTTGACACATTTAATTTTTTTTTTCTCGACATAACAATAATTTTCGTTTCTCTGTTTCACTTTTACATTTTTTATCAGACATATTTATATTGTAAGCTAAAAACTTGATTTTCTTGAAAATAAATTTAAAAGTTTAGGTCATAAAATTATAACACAACCGACTGTTTTTAATAAACTAAAAATATTCTAATAAATTTTTACAAAACAATATAGTATATTTTTGAGATAATTAAAAAAAAGTACCTAGTTTATTTTAAAAAATAAAAATAAAAAATCTTTTTGTCTATACTCGCTAAAACCTAAAAAACACTAATTATTATTATTTATTGGTCCATATATTTAATGGGGTTTTTATAAAAATAAACTTAAGAATTGTATGCCCCACTTTAAATAAATATTTTTTTTCCGTTGTCATCCATTATTTGCTCTGTTGCTACCTATACTTAAGAAACCCGATTTATTACGAAGATCAAGACCACTTTACTTTTATCCATAATATTCTCTTAAAATGTCTATAATCCACCTAAAATGATTCCTAGTTTTTCATTCCTATAGAAGTAATTAAGTGACTCACCCAAATTTTTAAGATAAAATACATATTTATGGGAAATCCTGATAGTTTCAATCTTTGAAAAATTGAAAATACAGAAAATATTTAATCATAACTTCAATATCTTCCTACTTAAATAATTTTGAAATGTATATTGGTACTTACTTTTTTACTTGAATAAACAGGTATCTTTTAATTTCAGGTATTATGCACAGGTCACAGCAACAAATCAGTATATTATTGTAACTTAGAATTATTATTGCACAAAAATAAATGGCTGCAGAAATAGTGTCACTACGTTTTTATAACTGCTCGATTCTCTTCTGCCCCACTGTATGATAGAGCCTCTGTCTATTCATTATTAATTTCCCCGTATTCGGTGGTTAGGCGGAAGAACAAAAGTAAAATGCTCTTGCTCTCGAAAATAAAAATAAATTTGATATGGTATTTCGGGTATTTTATTTTTGATTTGTATTTTATACTGGTTTGTTATTTTATTACTATTTGAAAGTAAGCATCTTTTCCTGTTAATTATTTTCGACGGGGAATGGAGGCCCTTAAAACGGGAGGGCCCTGGGCTGCAGCCTATTTAGCCCATACGTAGATCCGGCCTTACTATTAGATGATGGGTTTGGTATGCCACAACTATAAGGTTGCTGACCCCTGTTTGTAAGCATGAGTTTTTCCAAAAACGAAGTATATTTGAACGAATGAAAACAAATGCCTGGTAAAACTACAGATGGATCCATACTGAATCGACACACTATCGAACAAACTAAAGTAAACAGAACAGTTATCTACTTTTGGCAAACCCCTCGTGGTCTTGAAAGGGCTTAGAAGTGTTTATCTCGACTTCTAGTTTATTTATTTGCTTCGCTATGGGTGATTACAGTTTGATTAATTCAACCACGCATTCAACTGGGGATAGTGTGTGTGTGCGTGTTTATTTCGTGTATCCACGATTAGAGATGACAGAAAGATGTCACCGTAAGATGATAAAAAATAAATTAACGAGCTAATAAAAAGGATAAATAAAAAATTAATAATTTATCTTTAACTTCGTTTCTAAAATATTCATATTATTTTCTAATTTGAGCTCATTTATAAATAATGTTCGATGTCAAATATTTTTTCTTTTGTATTCTTATGACAAATTTCTCGTTCTACGTTAATGTGTATCATTTTCCATAGTTTACTTTCATTTTTCATAATCTCTCCTGTTTGTATCGTTCTACAAAGGTTTTTTAAAAAATCTAGGTTTTTCAAAACAATTTCAATATTTTGCCATCAGTATTAAAGTAGTAATAGAATGAAATTTTGGTAAATAGATTATAAATGATTTACAATTAATAATATGTAACTTAAATGATTCTCTAAAAATAAATTTTAAAAATCATAAAAACGACAAGAAGTTTTGTTTAAGGCGAGTTGTTTACATATATATATATATATATATATATATATATATATATATATATATATATAATATAAAATAACAGTGAAGAAGTACTAGAACCTACAGTGCTAAAGCAGGAAGAAATTGGAATTCACCAGACACAACAAATGTAGATACAAAAAAGACTAAACTGGAGACCTATTATGATTTCTAAAGCTGTCGCTGAATTAGGCCAGGGAATTAGGGTTAGCAATGCTTTACGGATCCCCCGTACAGCAGAAACTTTCGACATAATAGGGAAAAAAAAACAACAACACCAAGTTGAAAAGTTAAGCCTAATACAACACGTGGAAGAAAAACCTGATAATATATTAAAATGAAGCTAAGAAAAGAGAACAATAATAAATGTCTCAAGGAGAGGAATAAAAAAATAATATTTATATACTTGCACACTGCGACTTTAAATGATATGCCTTGTTTAAAATCCGATTATCTCTTTCAGTTTTCATGCTTGAAATATTCTTATCTCGGAAGTTCCCTTTTTAATCTCGGGTTGAAAGATTATATATATACATTTTCTTTCTATTGAATAAACATTATTTATTCGAAACATTACAAAGAATAACCGAGAGGAAAAGTTAGTTGTTGTTTCTCACAGATTTTTTCCCCCAAAAAAATTTTACATATTTTCTCTTGGAAATTGACCTTTGTGAATTTCTTGAGCCTAAATTGAAAGTTGTAGTTTTAGTGCTAACTACTATGTTACTTGAACACGGTAAGGAATCTGTGTGTGTGTTCTGGATAAAGTATTTTGGTAGATATCTAATAAAGATTAGTTATAAAAATAAAGGTTTTAAAAAGATATTAATTAAAGAAAATTAAGTATAAAGAAAAAAAAACATTATATTTCGAATTTTTTTTTATAATAGTCTTTTTCTTTAAAAGGGATTCAATAAATAAATAATCATGACAAAAAAATATATATATATATTCCTGAAACATCTTCAAGTTTTAATCAAACTAATTGTCAAGAGTTATTTTGTTTATTTATTATTATTATTATTTTCCAGTTTTCCTGCACTTGAAACTTGCTCTTTCCCAAGTGGTTTTATGTTGAGAACGCAGGTCAAAAAGCATTATTTTTCAAAAGAAATAAAAAAAAAGAAAAGAAAGGGTTTGTCCTCATTGGTCAAAGGATTGGCTACTTCTAATCCCTTTTATGGTGATAGAAATTTCAGTCGGCGTTTTAACCGATTCTTTGATCTGACCGCTTTAGAAAGAGCAATGACGCATAATGAAAAGATTTCTTTTGCCTGGTTTGCTCCAAAGGACCTGTCTATTTCCCCCTCCCCGTAATCCTCAGCCAATGGCAGGCCATAATCTCTTCTTTCCAGAATTGTTCATATCCCCGCCCCCCGTGAATCACATTGGAAGTGTTTTGTGGCGGGAATCACGATTGCTTCGAAAAGTGGATTCGGAATTAAACATAGGATTCTAGATCAAACAATATTAATTTAGAATTGTAGAAGTAATCTTTTACCAAGGACCTGTCACAACGTGAAGAATAAATAAATAAATAAACCTACTGGAGCGATTCGTAACAGTCTCACAATTATTTTTTGAAGATCAGCATCCTTATGTTTCTAGATGGAGAATCTTAATATTTAAAACTAATA
The DNA here is from genome assembly GCA_019973955.1 of Trichonephila inaurata madagascariensis. Lineage (NCBI taxonomy): Eukaryota > Metazoa > Arthropoda > Arachnida > Araneae > Nephilidae > Trichonephila > Trichonephila inaurata. The sequence continues at coordinate 304,864 of BMAV01010775.1, read as the reverse complement.
TTATGCTGTATTGTAGGAATAGTTAAGCATATAATATTGTATTATCTATACATTTTCGTCTCTGAGGGAAAAAATTAGTCTGAAATATTTCTCTGAACTTATATAAATCTATGCTAAGCTTTTTGTTTCTTGTAACTGATTAATCTTGGTTACTTTAAAAAGAAATAGCTAGCCATATTTTTTGAATATAATGGGCTCAATTCATGTGACGTCAAAGTCACATGATAGTGAAAGCCACGTGATTCTAGCCAATCAATTCAAAAACTCATGTGACGCCATAGTCCCACAGTAAATACTATCTTGTGTTTCCAATTAATCAGTTGACGTGCTTCGGTGTTGCCAAGTTTTGCTCTTTGCAAAAACTTTCTCTTAAAAAGTCCATATGTATACAAAATGCATTTATTTAAAAGTATAAGCCCAAATATGATTTTTTTTTAATTTTAAAAGATCTTTTTGAAGAAATTTTAAACATTTAACATTTAAACATAAATTTAAACATCTACCCAAATATGAAATTTGAAATTTTATCTCAGTTTTACAAATAGAACAAGTACATTTAGTTTAGTGTTTGTTTTGAATTCAATAGAGAACACATGTTTGTCTTTATCATTTGACGTCATGAATTGAGCCCATTGAATAATCAATGGGCTAAATTTATGACGGCCACGTGATAAATGCAGTCACGTGTTCTCCATTGAATTCAAAAATGGACTGATACATGCTGTTCTACTTGTAAAATTTAGATAATCTTTCAGTTTGGATGATTGGATAAATAAGCTCAAGTAGTAAGATTCAATAAAAAGTTTTTGAAAATTAAAAAAAAAAAACTTCTTAAATTATAAGTGTAATTTTAAATATAATTTTTTTTTTTTTTTTTATCTATGTGCGTTGTTATTGTTGACAAATACGTACTTTTTAAAAGAAAGTTTCTACGAAAAGCAAAAGTTGGCAACAGCGAAAGCATGAACTGTTTGGCTGGCAACACGTGATTGCTTTTATCACATGACCAGTGGCGGTCACAAGGGGGGGGGGTCCTGGGGGTCCGGACCTCCCCCCAAAAGCCCTTGATATTTTTTCAGATTGATTATAATTCTAAGTATATAGTACGTAAAATTTAATAGAGTATTTGTTATTAATGATTAATTTTATTAATTAATGCTAATTATTTATTCAATAATTAGTTTTTTACTGTTTTTTGTTCCCGAAAATCAACAAAATTGAAAGGAGCATAATACAAGAATGGTGAACTTTCGCCCCCGCCCCCCCCCCCCCACCCCTTGAGTAATTTCTGTGTGCCCTACTGCACATGACTATGATGTAAAATTAATTTATGAACCGATTGATTGGAAATACGTTATTGCAGTTATGTGATTATGATGTCACAAAAATTTAGACCATTCATAATGAGATTTTTTCGATTATTCTATTTAACTTTCATTTATACTTGTTATTTAATCTGTTAAAATGTTATTATCGATAACTTCTCAATGACTCGATATTTTCAAAAAACAGTAAATTTTTCACTGAAATCACTATATTTTAAATTTAAAATTATTTATTTGTTCTTATTCTATTTTTATGTAAACAACTTTTCTCGCATTGATATGGTTTCAACTTCATATTTTTTATATATTTCTATAACTATATTTAGCGATGTGCATTAACATTGTACCTAATAGTTGCCTTTTCTTTTATCTAGTTTCATTCGTTGAAAAAATGGCGATAGATTTCCAAATTTTAAATTGATATATAAGTAGCCTTGTGTTTAAATACAAAGTTTCTGATACTTTTATGAAATTAAATCCTTACTTAACAATATCAGTGTTTATGGGGGAAGTAAATTTCTTTTTAAACTAAGCTACTTATAAAAATCTATATTTTTGTTCGACACATTTCAACACATATGGCGCCTAATATTATTATTAAGAACACAAAATCTTACAGAACATAATAAAACAGAGAAATCGCAGGGAAAATAGGGCCCTGTTTAGAAAAAGGGCAATTAAAAAGCACAATTTATATCCTTCCTTCCTCACAGTAGCTTGACAGTCTAGAGTAGGCCTTGGCCTTCTCAAAAAGCCTTTTCCAGGCCAGCCTTTTTCCTGCTACTTCTTAGTTCTCAAAACAAGGAGATCTTTTTCTAGTCTATCAATCTATCAAAGATTTGGCCTGCCCTCGTGTGCCAATTGGTTGAGCATTGAAGACTTTTTTAGTGGTGCGGTCTTCGTTCATTCTGACAACGTGACCTGCCCATTTAATTCGTTGTATATTGACGAAGTTAGCAATGTCAGATTCTTTATATGATTAATAGAGCTCTAAATTTGTTCTTTTCTGCCATGTTTCATTTTCCTGAATTCCTCCAAAAATTAATCTTAAAATCTTCCTTTCGTCGATATCATGTTCTATAACTTATATAGTTAATATATGTAATTGATTGACCCTTTTTCGAATAGGCTTATAAGATATCCAACAAAAATAGATATTCTTAATTTAATCCAGTAATGAAAGTTAACTTTCATAGTTAGGATTGTACTCTCGAACCCCAAGTAAAATGGTAGAAAAGACACAGTAAAATAAAACACAATTTTATTAAATCCAACAGAATCTTTCATTCCACTCGATAGTTCAGTTATATTAAGCAAACGATATATTTCGCAACGAATTGAATGTTGAATTACAAACATGAACAGACGATATATAAAAAGATTAAAAGTTGAGGCTGGATCACTAGCGCTGTATCATCATTCATCGCAAGTTTACCCATAACTCCTGCGTAGAATGCCTTATGAAATATACATTTCAACAGCATTCATTCCGTAAATTTTCCCTAACTCACCCGTAATTACTTCAGATGAAACAATGGGACGAGAATGACTCCGAAGTAACTGTTAACATGCGTTGTTACTACGTGTGGTATTTTCAAAATAAGCTCTTTTCCACAAGCTTGGTTTCTTATCGCTTTTTCTTCTAAGGTATGTCTGTTATCGTGCACAGTGAAGGAAAAAGAAGAAAAAAAAAATGATAGAATTGTTATTTAGTAAGTAACTCGAAGAATTCACGAGTTATCAGCTAAGTGTTTTGTGCATTCGTATTCACAGCTGACGGAGTGGATTCACAGGAATTTTTGTTTGCATCCCCTTTGAGGCGCGTTTGAAATTGACGTTCCTTGAATGCGTTAGTGACTATGATGCTTCTTATAAATAAAACAGAGTTGGATCAACTATTTGATAAGCCGTGTTTACAACTTACGCCACTGTTAACACAATGGATGCAGTTAAACGAGTTCTGTTCATTTGTGCTTATTTCTATATCTTTGAGAGAAGGAGGGGGGGGGTACACTAAATCTAGTTGGATTTAATAATAATCAAAGATTTTGTTCGTAATTAACTTTCTTATTGGCGTACGCAGGCATCTTTTATGAGTAGGGTCACACTCTAAAAAACACATAAATGAAAACAACGAGTTGTGATTTTTATGGCAGAAGTCTCTTGGGCTCTTGGGGTGGGTCGATCCTCACCTGCATCTTAGTAGAATTATTTCTAAATGTTGGTACACTATCTCTGACGAATCCTCCTAGAAGTAGGGCTCGATCTTCCAAACATTAAAATAAATTATTCAATTTTTATACTCTCTTGGATTCTATTGATATTTCAAATATTTTTTTTTTCTCTCTAGTATCTTAAAAATGTGAAAATATTCTAAACATACAATAATTTTTTCACTCTAACACACATGCACAAAGTTGCAATCAATTTATCATTATTATACATAAAGTGAATTATGGAACAAATGTATTGCCTCCCCCTCAAAACAGAGTGATTTAAACAGCATTGAGAAGTGTAATAAAATGGGATTTTTATTGAATAATAAAATCAAAGCACAGTAATAGTTGCTAGAACTTTTTACTGTACGAAAAAGAATGTTCCTCGCGCGGGCCTTGTTCAAGATTCAGCGAAGATAGCCCGTAGAGGAAAAAAGCTTTTAATTTCTTTGAAGGGTCTTCATTTAAGATCGACCTCATGAATGATGCAACACTTAAAAGTTATATGAAACAATCAATCAGCTGTAAATGTAAATTAAAAAGTTTCTTTTTTCTCTTGAGATGAAAGATTGAATTTTTGACTGTAGTAATTGTGTTATTGTATCCCATAAACAAGGCTATAAACCAGATTGAAAAGTCCAATAAATATTTATCAAAACTTACCCCAACACTTCCTCATACCCCAAAGCAAAGTGGCGCCAGTCCATCAACGGCAACTCTTTCCAGAAATCTGAATAGCCTTGAAAGGAGATTAACGTTGCAGTGTCCAAAGTCCATTCCTGAGAAGCACTTACGGCCTAAGGAAGGGTTTTTTGAAAAGAGACCGCCAATAAAGTTCTCGGCACCCCATTGAAAAGAGACTTCCTTTTGATGGGCGGCCATCTGCTGCAGATTACTGCAATCGGCAGAAAGGTTTCCAGTTCCAACAATGGGTCAGCGGTCAGGAGAGGGGTCAATTCAAACCCTAGGGGTGAATGCGGTAAATTAGTCGGCCTATTTGTCCACACCTTAGGACGATTAAGATCTTGACAGCAAAAAGTCCTGTCGAGGGCAGGGAAAAGGTCCGCCCGTTGACATTTTATCTTTTGTCCATTCAAATCCACTGCGGTTGCAAATGGTTTTTCCAAACGCCCCTCCCAACCAATTGAAGCCTGTTTTTCAAGAAGTAAAAACGCTGGTGGACAAGCCAATCTTTCTGTCACTTTTAAATTTAGAGGTTAACTTTTTTTTTTCTGTTACAAGTCGCTCTTGTCTCGTAAGTCTTGTTCGCGTACAGATCCAGCAGTCGCACTCCAGAAGTTTAACTTGAGTTTGTAAGGAAATTAACGTTAATGAATAGATGGAAAGGATCTGTAGCAGAAAACTGGAGAATTAACCCACTGACAATTACCGTCTTCGCCAAATAAAAAGAGCCTCGACTCAACTTGAAACGCAACATCGATGTTTCAATTTTGATGCCAACTCGTGACATTACTAACTTATACATCTGTTTATAATGTCATGTTTTAAAATTTGGAAACATTTTATAAATAAGCAATTTTGTTCTTTAGCATGTAAAGTGAAAAAGACTGATTTAGTATAATAATATTCGAGACGAAATATTCAGCACATTTATTCAACAAAAAAAGAGTTAATAAGATTAGAACAGCGTTTCTCAAACTGTGGGGCTCGCCCCCTAGAGGGGTGTGAATAAGTCGAAAATAAAACATTATTTAAAAATATTATTAATTTACTGAAAGGAAGCAAAACAAAATACATTCTGACATAATAAAAAAATAAAATACATATTTACACTAATACAATATACTTATAAGTGTATTAGTACTGCACAATGTATTTCACCATTAATTCATCAACTGATTAAACATGATTGGTTCACAAAAATGAACCAATGATTTCCTTCCTCACTAACTACTCTCTGAATACTATGTGAACTGTCATAAACCACATAAATTTTAATTTCTTGACCGGACTCTTATTTCCCGATGAAAGGAATGAAAAGTTTGTTCTTTATGAAGCGCAAATATCCTCATGGTTCAGAAAGTAAATAAACATATTATAGTGTTGCCAAAACGACAGAAAGTAATGTTAATAATTGACAAAAAAAAAAAAGGGTGGAAGACCGCATAACTGAAAATTCTCGCTCTGCTGAATAGTTTCGTCTCACTTCTCTTCCGATGGTGAGCTTAAGTTCTCCTCAGGTGTTATCGAATAAATATTTCCTATGTAAAATATTCAACATATTGAAAATTCTTCAATTTTTCCAATGTTCTTAAATGTTTTATTTAAAGTTCGACATTTGAATGATAGTTTTCATTTCGAACATCTTATGAAGAGAGAGGGAGGAATGCGTTTGAACTTCGTTATGAACCAAAGAGTACGAAAAAAAAAAAAAAAAAAAAATTACAGTGGTGGCCAAAACTGTGGACACTTTAAAATTGTTATGTTTCTTAAGTTCTTAAAGAAAATGTTACGTTGCACAAAATGCAAAGTCTTTTATATCATTTTAGATTTTAATATTAAATTCAATACAAAAAACACAAAATTCAATTATTTGCAGAGCAAAATAATTTATGTTTCCTACTATATAAGCTCACACTTTCTCTCTCTCTCTCTATATATATATATGTATTGTTCAAATTTTCAATCGTTATAATAAAATATTTTTTATTCATTGACTCAAGTTCAAATACATTTTTTTTTAAAACTTGTAGTGTATGGCACTTGATGTTAATACAGTTTTGTGTGTGTCAAATATTAATTCATTCATTAAATTCTAATTTTTAATTTTAAATTTATTCTGTATTATTTCTGAAGAAGTTATAACTAGCTGCAATGGATGATGCCATCAAAGTAGGAATTGAATTATTTTTTTTAATATATATTTCTTGTTTTTATTACAGCTTCACATCGATGTTTCCTTGAGCTGAAAATAGTTTTAATCTCTTCCTTCATTATTTCATGATGCCAGGAAACAAATCCTCAATTAGTTCCTTTTTATTTTTTTGGGTACCTCATTCGGACAAGAGTTTTCAAACGGTGTCACAGGTTTTCGATAGGATTGAAATCATGTCTGTTTCTTGGATAGGACAACAACTCAATGATCTTAAAACGATGCCATTCTTTCGATTATTTTTGCTCTGTGGCAAGGATCAGAATCTTGAGGAAACATAAATGAAGCATTGTTGGTAAATAGAGGGAAGGTAGGTGTTTGGGTTCTAGAATGATGTCAAAGTATTTTCTGACATTCAGAGTCTCATCCGTGATATGAAGGCGACCAATACCATCTGTTGATATGCATTACCAAATCATAAGACTATGTGTGTACTTCACAGTTGTGTGGATGCACCCAAGATGTAGCATTTCTCTTATTACATATTTTCGACCACCACAACCGAATAACGATGTCTTAGTTTCATCCCTCCATTTAACTTGCGACCGCTGATCATTTATCCAATTAATAACTTGCTCACTGTTGTCTCGCTGCTGTAAATAGATTAAGGCTTCTTTCTACTTCTTAGTCTGCTAATTTTCTCCTGATTGTTTTTAAACTAACAGAATCATTCAGATAACTTTTCATGACCCTTGATGACATTCTTTTAACAGAGACATAGTATTTTTGTCCTTCTGTCATCAACAGATGTAGTGCACATTTCCGAACGTTTTCCTGCTTTATTTTTTATTGAATTTGTCTCCTGATATCTTAAGCAAAATTTTCAGTTTTCTGAGGTAGTCACTGAACCACCCACCTGTCTTGCAATTTTAACATTTTTAACATATTTCTTTCTAGGTGCCCAATCTTCTGTTTTATTTGGTGTTATTGCTCCTTGACTAAATATCATTACTGTCCTGACCTTAATCCTACCGAAAACTGTTTGAAAACTCTTGTCCCTCCCCCCCCCCCCCGGAGTGAGGTACCCACAAAATAAAAGGAAACTAATCGAGGATAGAATTGTTTCCTGGCAACATATATTAACGAAGGAAGATCTTAAAACTATCTTCAGCTCAATGAAACATAGATGCAAAGTTGTAATACAAAATAAAGGCTACCCCACAAAGCACTGGTAACTCACTGCTATCATCAGTACCTGATGCTTATCGACAGTTATTGCAGCATAACTTTTTTACGTTGTGAATATTTGAATTTCGTTTTCTTGTGTTGAATTTAGCATTAAATTATCTTTAAAATGATACAAAATACTTTGCATTTTGTACAACATAACATTTTTTATAAGCATACAAACTTAAAAAACTTAACAATTTTCAAAAGTGTCTACAATTTTAGACACCACTGTAGTTTAAAAATAATAAAAAACACGCTTTTATAGTTGATCGAACTAAAAAGTAAAAAATAGTTCTTAATATAAGAAAAAATGATTAACAAGAAAATTAATTTTATTGCGGTAAAAAAGCGCGCGCGGCTACTAAGAAATTGCAACAATTGATATCCAGCACCCCACGCTTTTTCTACAATGGCATTAATTTTCTTATCAATCATTTTATTCTTTTATTAAGAACTATTTTTTACTTTTTTAGTTCGATCAACTTTAAAAGTGTGCTTTTGAAGTGATAACTTAACTTCTATTAAACTTTAAAAACGGATTGAAGGTGTGAATAAAAAATAAAAAAGTAAAATTCATTAAAATCACTTGTATTTTAAGTATACAGGTTATAAAAAGTAAAATTTTAAAATTCTTACGCATCAAGGAATATAAAACATGTTATCGAAAATCATTTTCTCTTCCAATTTTGTAGAATGCGACATATCAGAAACTTAAGGTATCCGACTACGTTCGGAACAGCGATTTTTAAAATGCGTACAAAGGAATATTTTTTTTAAATATTAAGTGTCCTTTAGATTAGAATACACGTATGAAATTGTTTTAAGAATATAATTACAGTTAAAAATAATTCAAATGCAAAATTTTGGCAAAAAAGAAACATAGAATTATTAATTTTCCAACTATTCTTCTTTTATGGAAAATGCTTTTGTAATAATAATATTTTACCTACATTTAGCTCCGACCTCTGTACAGAGTCTGAACTAGAATTTTTGAATTATATAATTTAGAAGTGGATTTATCCATATTTTAATACATCAGAGTGGAGAAATTTTAACAGGAAAACACTGATAATTATTTCAATTGGTAGTAACTCTGAAAATAATGCGAATCTTTCAAAAGTCATAGTTCAGGCCCTCTGGAGAAGTCTTAGCTATATACAAGCAAAATATTATTATTATAGAAGTATTTTTCATAAAAGGAGAATGTTTTGAAAAAAGTTAATTCTAAGCTCATTTTTTGCCAAGAAATTGCATTCACAAATAGGTTTTTTATTCTAATAATATTCTTCAAACAATTTTATAAATGTATTCCAGTCTAAGTGACATCAAATATATAAAAAAAAAAATATTCGTCTATACGCTTTCGACAAATCACGGTTTTGAACGTAGCCGGATACCTTAAGACACTAAATATTAATTCTTTTTCGATTTCTGGTGGATGTCATGAAATGCAGGAAATCAGTCTTTATACGACCTTCCACTAAGGCCTCGTCTCAATCGAAGAGAATCACATATCTTCTTTTTCTGATGTGTTGTGAACAAAACTTTTCTTGGTGTGTTTTTATTTCGATTTCGGGCGTATGTTCTTCAGTGCACTTTCTCCTATTTCTTTTTTAAATTTTGTTTTCAACTTTCTGGAATTTTAGATGCACTAGAACAGTGCTCCGTAACCTTTTTATCGCTGCGGACCGGTCAACGTTTCATAATTTTACCGCGGCCCGCTGAGAGTGGGACACGTTAATTGTTTAAATTTTAGATTGTTTTGATTTAACAATTTTAATTTAGTTACATTTAAATATGCCTTCAGAATGAAATATAGTTACACCAACAATGAATAAAAGTGATTTAACGTGGAATATAAAGTGATTTCCGTGGAAAGTTGGGCAAATCCGAGAGAAATGCACCATTTTAAATAAAATGGCAATAGTTTAATGTTCTTTAGGCGGCCCGGCACCATTTGATCCACGGACCGGGGGTTGTGGATCACTGCCCTAGAAGATTGACTCTTGGACGTGGAGGCGGCAGACTCCAGTAAGGGCTGAATTTCAGTTGACAGACCGACAAATTTGTCAAAAGTTGTAGAAAATCGGCGTGTTTTAGTTGATAAAGATGACACAGATGTATATAGACTATTTCCAGAGGAAGTACTAGTAGCAGGAATGGGAATAAGTAACTGAGATTCACTTGGTATGGTTGGTATTACTGAAGATGGGGAAGGAAGTAGATGTGTTTGAGAGAATGAGGAAGATGCGGAGACTGCATGTTTTTGCACGTACTTGGTATCTATTTTACAAAAAAGGTATAGATGGAATAATAGATATTTAAAATTACAGAAAAGTATACTTCTATATAAAAACATACTCCACATATAAAACGCGTTAATGAATTAACTGAAAGGAAAGGACAAAATGAATGAGCAAAAAAATGCATATCAGAAAAAGAAACAGAAGAGTCCAACATCTTCTGTTAAGAATTTAAACACTAGACCTTTTAGACATAAACCTACACCTTCTGGAAAATAGCTTCAGTGTTAGAAGAAATGAATCATTCCATCATCATGTATTATGTGGAATGAGCTCCTTTCAATTCAACTAAAGAACAGGAAAACACACTGAATGTATCTTCTGTAGTTTGGATTCAATGTTTTTAATGTTTTCTATGGCCTTACCTTGACTTTTCCGGAGCATGAAAAGAACTTTTGTAACTTTATAAAGATTTGAAGCAGAAATGACTTGCACAAATCTTAAAGACGAATTTTACATAGTTGCTACTTTTTATATACTTAGTTGCTTTAGTTACTATATAACTTAGTTTTATAAAATCTAATTAGTTTTCCAAGGGCTTAAGCCACCTGTTAACGACTATTCTTTTATAACTACTTGCAACATTTTGAAATAAAATTTTGTAACAAAAAAAAAGAAAAAAAAAGACTATTTTTTTTTTGTTTTTTTTGCCATGGACAATTTATTACAAATAATTATAATATGTATTTTAATGAAAATGTTTGAGATTTTTTTCTGTCAGTTACTAGAATTTTAGATGGGTTGAACCATGTAATATACACTCCTCTCATCTATACTAGTTTATTCTCATCTAAATTTTCCGGGTGCTACATTGTTTCCGTTCTTTACCAATATCTTTGGTAGCCTAGTGGTCAAAACCACGGACTCGTCGCTGCCATCTCGTGAGTTCGAGCCTAGTACCGCTGGAAGATACGCCAAACATAGAAGGTCACGTTAAGTTTGTCGACGCTATATCGTGTGGTATTATTGGTGTGGTTTGGAAGTTAGGAAAGTGGTACGCTAGCTAAGGTACCATGGTTCAAAATTACAATTTTCGTTGCCAATAGTACTTGTGAGGCTTTATAGTGCGACATTATTATCACTCTCCCTCACTTACAGATAGAATTGATGTTAAGGCGATTATAATAAAAGGCTGTGAGTGACTTAAGGTCGTATCACACGTACAATTTTTTGTCCTACTAAGGGGGAAGGGTTGCCGTAAACAAAACGACATGCTCTGACGTCAGCCGCGCTCGATATCCACATTGAAAAATTACTCGCCGATTTTTCTGTTTTGAAAAACAAACATCCAAAATTTTTTCTTTTATTTCGCTTGCGCTTTTGTTGATGGGCGTAAACAGAAATTGAGCACCATCCTGTTTTAAATATTATACGCCATTAAAATATTATACGGCATATCTGATCTGTTAGACGAAATCGAAGCCACCATCTTGTTTATGACGTGGGGCACCGAAGAACCCCATTGACTAGAATTCCAAAAAACTTTTATTTGGAACAATTTTCTGAGCTCACTAGCAAAAAGTTGTTCGAAAGCCGTTGCTATAGCAACTGAGAAAAAATTGCACGAATTGGACGAAAAATTGCTAGAAAAGTGTACGTGTAATACGGACTTTACACCTGAAGTTGCTCCCTCACCATCTTGCCTACCTAATGGAGTAGGAGGAATGAAAGCAGAACCAGAAACTTCCATAATAACAATTGTTTATTTACTCAAACACACACTAACCAATAAACAAATATGCGCAAGTAACTAATTTAACCTATTATAATCTATCGTTGATTCCTAACCTTAGATCTACTAATTCAACGCAGTGGTCTAACACCAATCTTAATCTTTAATGCGAAAGTCAACTTTATTCAATCTCACCTGCGTAGCGAATTTAGCAGCTTCTACCTCCTTCTTCTATAATTGCAAAACTCTGACTTTATATAGACGAACTAATCTGCATATCACGGTTTTTCTTGAGAGGGATGGTTGTGAATTAAACGCGAATCTTAGTCCAAAGATTCACCAAGAGGATTAGTGATAGGACGCGTAAAGATCCGTCACAAGGCGTATACGAAAATCTTCCTAAATAGGTGCAGACGACAAAATTCATGATAAACAGACTCCTGAAGTTAAATTGTATTTTGTGCTAGAGGCCGCAATGGACACTTGCATTTTTTGATTTGATACTGAACTTTCTCCATCCAGCGGATCTTTCCGCCTTCGATTCTAAGCCGCATCCTATTTTCAGTATCATTAACATTGCGAAAAAGTGCATCTAAATTTCCAATGAATAGAGTATTTCTAAATAAAAGAGCAGTAACGTTCGTTTGCGTATTGTTCTCTCTAAAAGAACCAATTTTGTGGACAAAAGAGAACTCGAGTGTAGAGATGATAGAATTCACGGACATCCCAATGTTCCAACTTTCGATTGCGTATTATTTTTCAGGTATCACAGTATTTATTTTTACTTACATAACAATAATAGTATTCTATCGCCAGTTGTTTAACTCTGTTAATGTCAATATATATTTTTTTCTTAACGTTTCCAATGCCTATGCCTTAGAGAAAAGCATATACACATAAACGAATATTAGTCATTAAGGTCCTACGTAGCATAAAACCAATAACATGGAAATGAAATATGCAGACACATGGCTGTTGAACATTTTATCGATGATTGGAAATTGAAAAAAAATTAGAATTTAAAATTTTTTGAATGCATATATATTGCCAAGACAACATTTGAAATTAAAAATTTAGAAATGTGTGTGTGACATGATTTTTAGTCATAATTATTTTTAACAATACAAAAACCACACACATGGGGAAGTAGACCTTAGAAACTATTGTATCGATAGTGTTTGTTGTTATTGTTTTTGTTTTGATTTATATTAAGCTGTATTTATTATTATATTGTAACTATTGAATTATGTTGAACTATAT
>BMAV01010775.1:225359-286787 GCA_019973955.1 Trichonephila inaurata madagascariensis | reverse complement strand
TTTTGACAGTCCGGTCAGCTGGGAAAAAAGGTGCTGAAACTCGACCAACCAGTTACGAAATTCCTTCCCAGCAATTAGGGAAATGCCTGGAATTTTCGCAATTTCTGTCGGCAAGGGGCAAAGGATCTGTTGGAAAATAGGGGGAAGAGATATGCTTCGTCACACATTGAATAATTTAAATACAAGAAAACAAAATATAATTAAGAAGATTTACCTTGCAGCAGCTTTGGATATATTTGTACAAAACTGCCATACAATGACAAAAGAGCTAGTATAACCCGTTAAGACCCGAATTATTTTTATCTTTAAATATTACATTCTTCTGGTTATTAATACTATACTGACCCCAAAGACACTGGGAAAAATAATAAAAAAAAAACCCCCCCCCCCCTGGAACGTAGACGGCACCCGCACGATCGTGCGGGTTGGGCATTATGTGTGAAACAGGTCACATATGGAATTTTACCAGCTATATATTTTTAGCTCTAAATTGATAGAAGGAACTATCTTAATTCAACTAAAATTGTTACAAATGAGGAAATTATTGATGTATAATTAACTCTTTTTTATTAATTCATTAGTTATTTACTGTGAAAATATTTTGTTTTGTTTTTGACAATATAAATAACCATCGCATTTTTCACAGCATGTTTTCGAACTGCTTTTGTAGTTTTCAAATGTGCACTTGCGAGGCCTTGAAATGTCATCAACACATCGAAAATGGCTATGCATGTTAAGTCTTTTATCCTGGAAAAGCCAGGATAAAAGCCATGACATGTGTAGCAGGTGGATTATAACTCTTCGATCTTTTTGCGAGGGGAATTAAAACACTCTGTTATCTTCATAATCTGTTAAAATACTTTTGTTAGTAGGTGGAGAGGCTGATAACGTTTCAACTATCTCTAACCTAAATTTTAAACGAGCCATTTTGATTTTTAGAGGAATTTTATTAGATATTGTATCTTGTTTGCACAGAAATCAAGAATTCGAAACTGCTAAATCGATGTAATGAATGTGTTCGAGACTTTAATGGTAAAGAATGCTCCAAAATTGTCTTTCCATTTCAAATATTCCCATGTTTTTCTTCATCGCTCTTATCTGAACTTGATTCTCCGTCCAGTATACGCGATTTATATTTTTGTTTGCAGCATTGTTATCATCCGAGCGATCACTAAGTTCTGATCTGATTTATTCATCAATTGCAAAATTTCTTCTTCTGTGAGAATTCTCCTTTTTAGACACCTGAAAAAGTTTTGGGTTAAAAGTTAGAACAGTATTCCATGAAAAATAGTAAAATGTATCAGAAAATTTTATTATTTAAAAAAAATAATAAAATGTATTTCAACCACACCATTCTAACTCCCGCCAGAAAAACCAGACCTTTTTGGGGGGGGGGGGCGGCGGGGGGGAGAGATATGAATGCAGATATCTGTGGAGAGGATAAAATTGTCATACTCCTCAACAAATGTATGAAAAAGAAAATCAATTGCAAAAAAAGAGAGAGAGAGAGAAAGAGAAAAAGGGACTAAACCATGACGACCCCCAAGAAAATTTGATATTAATTATATAACTATGTATTTCATTTCTACACAGGCTTTCATCAAAATTATTGAAACAGAAAAGAAAATACATATGGTAAGTATTTACCTTTAAGTGACTCAAGTAACTCCCAACCCGCACGATCGTGCGGGTAACGAAATCCCGAGTCCTACAAGCAACATTAATAGAGTATAGTTAATATATTTTTTTTATTTTGCAGTTATTTAAACATTAATACAAAAATTTGTATCCAAGCAATTAGAAATCTATTGATAATTACCTTTTTACGACTGATAAAAAGAAAACGTGTTTTCGTGGTATTTGAAAACAAAGCTAGATTTGACATCTGAAAGTAAAACATGGACCACAACCATCGTCTTTTGATAAAAGGAAACACTTTACACTTTTTGTAAACCTTCTCAATCATTTGATTAACGATTTTCTTATATACGACTATTCCAGAAGCAAAAATGTATAAGAATATCTAACCCGCGCGATCGTGCGGATTGGGTCTTAAAAGGATACTCTAGAGATTATGTGATATAAATCTTTTGATTAAATCCCTTTTTAAATGTTTTGACCAAGATTCCTCTCTTCACAATCAACTACCTGTCTTACTATCCCTTTGCTTAAATTAATTCATTGATGGAATTAAATATTGTTAAATTACAACCAAAATTCACAAAACCGGATCGGGTCTTCTGAACCAAATACCTATGATTTTAAGTGGGAATTTTAAAGTAGATTTTTCAAAAAACGAATCAAAGCCTTTAGTTGATTTTTTAAAATCAAAATTCAATTTAATTATGACAAATGACCCAAATGAAAGCACGAGGAAGAACGGAACAACGCTTGACCGAGTTTTTTAAATAGATATTTAAATAAAATTTTGAATCTAAAGTATTTATAACCTATTTCAGCTACCGTAAACCCATTGTTTCCTTTTTGGAATACAATTAATTCACAAATATGATTATATATTTCACAAAAAATATTACTTTATGAGTAAAGACATATGAATAAATAATTTTATAGGATAATACTACTATCCCCTTGTTTTTTATTCTCTCACCGAATTAATTCCTGAAATAACATTACAAAATTTGAAGTTATCACTTCCATCGTATGGTCATAAGCACACACACTCTTCGAATTTATTTAGTTTTTTTTTAAACTATAATTTATTTTTAATTTTTTAGCCCGATCTACAATAAAAGCGCGTTCTTTTAGTTTTTTATACTATCATTTATTTACTGGTGAATTAATCTTAAATGTGTCCTTTTTTTGAAATCTGGAATATCCATTGCATCCTATCAGTGCTTCGAGACGGTCTGGTTTGCAAAATGTAGGATGAGCCAACTGAAGGAAATCTGGAAGTTTTAAGCATTTCATGCGAAATAAGATGTAAAGTCAATGATATTTTTTAAATGTCACTGTTAATACTTTTAAAAATTTTAGTACTATTTTTGGGTTTAGCTACAAAAATTATTTAAAATAAAGAGTACGGTTTTGAGTTTCATACTAACTTTTGATCAAAAAATATAAATCATTTGGAATAACCAAAAATATTAAGAAATAAGTATTTTATGACAGTTTGAAAAGCCTTTCACAAATGTAAATATTTTAGAAAATCTTTTGAAATAAGAACTTGTCAAAATAGAATTTTTTTTTTAAAAAAAGTGATCAATTTATTAGTAAAATTCCTAAGAATACTGCTAATTATTTTTTTAATATTACTCTCTCTCTCTCTATCGCTTTTTTTTTCTTCTTTTTTTTTGAAAAAGTAAAAGGCTTGAATACAAAATAAATAAGTAGATATTTTAATTATTTTTCCAATATTTATTAGGACAGGTTCTATTTTAAAGAACCAACATGTAAAAATTTTTAAACAAATTTTTGTATAAATTCTCAAAATTATATTTTGCATATCCGAACACAAAAATTCAAATTTCTATGGAAATGTTTGCATATGCAAAAAATGAGCCACGCCCTTAAATACAATCTTTTTTTTTTAGCAGTAAAATTTAAATTTCTACTTGATTGATTCAGACTCTATGGCAGATGTCGAGGTTCACGTGCATGGTGTAATCTCACTTTGTGTTCTCGGAATATTTCCTCTCGCTTTATCTCGTTCTTTTCTGTGAAGAAAACTGAATGAACTCGTTTGCGGGAAGAAAATTCTATTCGTAAGTCTTTTTCCTAGAAAGGGTTGATTGCGAACTGAAATCTATCCTTTAGGAGCTTTGCAGGGGCTTCCTCACTTTTACTTTAAACAAGACACTTATCTTTTTTCTGATCCTTCCCAAGCTTTTGATAAGCCGACGGACTTAAGGAACCCCCGTCGTCTCTTGCATCTCACCTTTTCTCCTGTTAAGGTGTGCACAAAAAAGCAGTGAAAATGGTTGTAAGATCCATTCTGTAGTTGGTGGACCGGGTGTTCGATAAATTAAAAGCAGTCGAATTTTTAAGAATTCTGCCGTTGTTTTGATGATTGTCAATCGTCTCAACCCTTTAGAGGCTAATACGTCTAGACACATATTAAAAAAAATTTCTCCAAGCGGGTGTGGGATATGTAGTCTATCCATATGCGTTAATTGAAGCTAAAACGCATAAAAATTAGTACGGATGGCAGCACGATACCTTTTTTTGCATTTCCTGTCCTCTGATGGGTAGTTAAAAATAGTTTTGCTCGGTGTAAATCTACAAATTGTATTTTGATTACTATGAATAAAATTTCTAATCTTTGAAAAAAATTTCAATATGTCATTAGTATACTTTTCTCTCGTCTGAATGAATTAAGCAATTGTACAATTAAAAAAAATATTTTATTTAGGTTTTTGGAAACCTTTAATATGTGGATAGAGGCTCTATCCACTGCCCACCTAAAACAGAAAAATGACCTAGAAATTTCCGCTTTTCCTGTACTCGAGAGAGAGCACTTAAAATCACGTGAGAATGTTGGGGGTGGGAAGTATAAACAAACTTTGTTTATAATATGTGGTACAAGATTCTCGGGTTCGAAAATCTTTCATTACAGCTTTCCTGCTCGGAGAAAACGTTTGCATATTATTAAGTTACTCAGTAAATAGCTCAGTAAATTTGAGAAATAACTGATTTAAATTCTCAAAAATATTACTTTATTTCAAACTTTTCATACTAAAATTAAATAAAATATAAAATGTGGATATATACCAAGTTCAATGTATATTCTAAGTATTCTATATATTTTCTAAGTAAGTATTCTATGTTCTACAATTATTCTATTATTATTAAATTACACTTATACTTTGTATTTAATTTTTATTGAAATAGTTATAACATAAATGTTAATTTTTCATATAAAATTTCTTGTAATATGATTCATTATTTCTGTCCTGAAAAGTAAATTAAATGGCTATAACGTGTAGCCACCCCCCAGGAAAAAAACCCACGATTAGATACTAAATAATGTGGATGAGAGCATTACATTTATCTTTATTACAGAAAATTGTATTTTAGCTGTGTTCCCGTTAAAAGGTGAAAGTAGGGATTGACGTATTCACTTTTTTTCCCTTTAGATTTCTCTTTCTGATCAAATTTATAAAGAGAGAAAAGTAAAGAGGGAGAGTAAAGTAGCTTACACTTAAGAGTAAAAAAACTTACACAACAAAATTTTGAAAAAAGTCAATTAAAGTTTTAATACATAAAACTTAAACCGATACTTCGTATAATCGAATATATTTTTCATGCTCTGATGACACATGTTAGCTCAATAAGATTGTGCTTCCATTGTTAAAGTTATTCTATTGGCAAACCCTAGCAAAGACTTTTCACCAAAAGTCCGCTATCTTATACAAAATTTTTAATGTAAAAAAATCGTTTGATCCCAAAACATGCCAAGAAGAAAGCCAAATGGCGAAAAAATTGTTCTCGAGATGAACATGGCAACCGCGCGACTCTCATAAAATTCTTTTAATAATTTGTTACTATTTCAATAATTCCTAAAAGACCTGATAAGATAAAAATTATTATAATATATGAATGGAATGATGAAACTTTGCATAATTTTTGTATGAGTTTTACATAATTTTATTCGAATTATATTCGAAATTTATCACTTTTTACATATTTTTGAAAATTAATCTCATTATTGGTGGCAGGCGTTTGAAAAATGGTCGGGTACAGTTTGTGGCTAATGAAAACAATAATCTCTTGGTGGCTTTTAAAAACATATTTTTAATTAAAGTTTTTACAAGTTTCGGCCTTATCACACGTATATGTATTTGGAGCAATTCTCCTTTCAAGCAACCCTTTTGAGCAATTTCTACCCAGCTGCCATACAACGGCTTCGGATGACTTTTACCTAATGAGCTGAAAGAATTGCTCGAAATTCCAGTCAATAGGGTTCTTCGTCTCCCTACGTTATAAACAAGAGGGCAGTAAAAATGGCAGCCTCGGTTTCGTCACACGCATTAGGAATAGCATACAATATTTTAATTGCGAATGTTTTGAACAGAATTGCGCGCCCAAATAATATCGGAATATTCGTTTTCCGAAGCAAAAAAAATCGGGGAGTAATTTTTCAATGTGAAGATAGGGCGCGGCTGATGTCAGAGAGTATCGTTTTGCTTACGGCAACCCTTCACCTTCATAGCTGTTCAAAAAATTTCCCGAAACGGTTGTTCGAGGCATGCATGGGAGATAAGGCCTTCATATAATATGTTGGACGTTTTGTGAGACCCTTTTTAAGAAAATTATCGTTTTTAAAGTTATCTACAAATGTATAGTTAACTGAATGGAATCTAAGAATTCTACACGCAAGTATTACCTTTTAAAATTGTTTTCAATTAATGTTTAAACATTTGACTAAAAACTGTTTATTAGAAGATAAAAACAACTTACAAACTCCTAATTGTGGGGTAAAACACGCATTGTATAAGCGTATAGAAACAAAACTCATTTCAACTTGATGGAGTATGTTGCAGCTTAACAACCCCAAAAATAGTTGACAATTCACTTAAATGCTCGTTATGTTGAAAATAAAATTAACACAAGATAATTTTTTTTTTGGAGTAAAATCGTTTGCAATAACACGTGACATAATTTTCAACACCCTTAACAAATTTGGAATTTAAAACATTTTATTGTTTGCTAAATATTCACAAATTAGAATCCCTTAGCATCCCATTAGAAGGAAAAATTTCCAAAATTTCAAAAAATTCTAATTTTTGAATAGTGGAGACTATTATACACTCAAGTGCATTTTGAAAGTAAAGTTTTAAAGACAATACCTTAAAAATCACGTGAGTTACGATAGCAAGATCGTTTTTAAAGGCTATGCACGCAAACAACGGACCTAATATTAAAGTTAGGGAGGAAAAATAAATTAGTGAAGAATATTCTGAATGTGAGAAAAACTCCAGTCTTTCGCGTTTCAATTATGGAAATTCTAATTTTCGTGAATTACGAAACAAAACAGCAGCCATCCAGGTTTTGAATTTCATTTTTTGAATCGATTTAAATTTCTTCAAGTTCTTTGAAATTAGAAAAAGTCGGCGTTCATTGAGATCAGTGACGTATTCGTACATATACCTCCTAAGCACAACTGTACGCTTTGATTATTCAAACGGAAGCGTTATTTCATAAATGCACGTGTAATTATAAATATTTTCCATTTCTGGTACAAAAGGATTCCTCTCTAGTCAAAATATATTCTCCTTTCCCCTTAATACAATTATATTTTAATAATATACGGAATAAAGCCGGCACAGATTTTTCATCACCAGAGCAAAAATAAAACTTTTTCCCAGGGCAGGAAAGCACTTAGGGTTAAAAAAAAAAAGAATTTACAACTGCAGACTCCTCATTTGCATTTCACTCAACCAACGCTTAATCCTCACTTGAAAAAGATTAGCGGTTGCTTACCATTTGCGCCTGTCTTCCACAGCTGATGTACTCGCAGCTTGTCGTTTGTCATGTAAATTTAAATGTATAAAGACGTTATATAGATTCAATTTCATAGAATAATACAGTAGAGTCTCGAAAACTCGGCCCTCGATCAACCCGGTTAACTCGGCCACAGCCTCGCAGGTTGAAGATCCCGAGCGATACCGGGCAAGACATTCTGTCCGAAGCAGAAATTATTGCTGCTGTCACAGTGAATGGAACAATGTCAGAAAATGATGCAAACTACTAAAACATCCCTTATTAAGTGATTAAAGGCTGTCGAAACCATCCTTCAGTGCTTGGAACGTCGGTAATGGACTTCCAGATGAAGAAGCAAAACGCAGAAAACATTACGTATTTCTTCAAAAACTAAAAAAAGTGTCAATTTTTTGCTACTTATCGGTCGGTTACTTAATTTTTATTGTAGTCAGCTTCATAAGGTATTTTTCTGAGCTGTGTCTGAACAGTTACAGTAATGTAAACTATGTATTCATTATGTACGCCTTTCTTTAAAAGTATTTGGTGCAAGTGCAGTGCAATATTTTGTGCTTCTCTCGGTAACCCGGCATTTTCACAAATCCTTCATTAGGCAGGGATTTTGGGACTCTGCTGCTGCGAAAGGCTTTTGTAGTGTGTAATAATTCCCTTTCAATTCATCGTAAGCAAAATTTTAATTGTGTGATTGTCCTCACTTACCCTTCAGGACCCGCGCGTAAATAATTGGCTCGCCCGCCTGACGGGACTTAATCGTAACTGTGTCTCTTAAAAATGAACCAGCTCTATGTTTTAAAATAACCTTACATATATATATAAGCATCTACAGTCCTCACCCCATCGACAGTGTCAAAGGTCCCTCTCACCCTTGCTTTCGTCTTCCTTTCACCCTACTGATACTTAGACCTGTTTTGAACTGTTACATTCAACGCTTATCATCATTTCAATGATCAATACAGTTTGCAATCCGGATGAAGCGGTTAATTATCCAACAGAATAATTGAGCCTGGTCTACTTCCTCACAAACTAGAACTTAAGATGAATGTGCCTGTCATACTACTCCGTAATTTAAACCCACCAAAAATTTAAAATGGCACTATGCTGCGAGCAGTGTCACTGCAAAAAAAAAAAAAAAACGTAAAAGAAAGTCGGATGCTGAAAAGGTGAGGTAGTATTTATACCATCGAATTTCCCCTTTGAATTCAGAAAACTGCAATTCCCTATCAATGTCAGCTTTGTTATGACAATTAACAAGGGCAAACGTTAAACAAAGCTGGCATAGATTTAACCAAGGGTTGCTTTTCCCATACAGGCATGTTCACGAGCAAGGGATGCCACCAGCGTTGTTGTCTTAGCCCAAGAATATCGTACACCAAATATTGTGTATAGAGAGATTTTTCAATAAATTTACCATTGTATATAGAGAGATTTTTCAATAAATTTAGTATTGTATATAGAAAGAGTTTTCAATTAATTTACTATTGTATATAGAGAGATTGTTTATTAAATTTAATATTGCATATAGAGAGATTGTTCAATAAATTTAATATTGTATATAGAGCAGTAGCGCACACAGGAATTTTTCAAGGGGGGTTCCGGGGTCGAAAGTTCACCAATCTTGAATTAGGCTCCCTTTATTTTTGTCGATTTTCGGGAACAAAACACAGTAAGAAACTAATTGTTGAATAAATAATTAGCATTAATTAATAAAATTAATCATTAATAAAAATACTTAATTAACTTTTACGTATTATATACTTAGAATTATAATCAATCGGAAAAAAAATCAAGGGCTTTGGGGGGGTCTGGACTCCCCCCCCCTTGTGTGTGCCACTGATATAGAGAGATTTTTCAATAAATTTAATATTGTATATAGAGATTTTTCAATAAATTTAGTATTGTATATAGAGAGATTTTTCAATAAATTTACCATTGTATATAGAGAGATTGTTTATTAAATTTAATATTGTATATAGAGAGATTGTTCAGTAAATTTAATATTGTATATAGAGAGATTTTTCAATAAATTTAATATTGTACATAGAAAGATTTTTTTCATTAAGTTTAATATTGTATTTAGAGAGAATGTTATATAAATTTAATACAAAAAACCAAAAATCAACAAAAAACAAAACAAAACAAAAAAAGAAACATCGATTCACAAAGTAGAAGAATAACATTATACTTATAGCATAGGTATTTCTTTACGTGGAATACATAGTTATTAAGTTTTCGTAAACTCTGCGAATTGAATAAACACTTTTTTGTTAAATTCCACGTGGACGAAGTCACGGGTAACAGCTATTTAACATAAAATAAATGCATCAGAGAGTAATATTAACGTATTACACATCCAGATACTAATTATTTGCACTATTTTAAGCGTTTATTTCACAAAATGTGTAACAATGTGTAACTTTTGCTGACCAGAAGGAAGGTGTTTTCAAAAATCGACCCACAAGTGAGTTATGGGGCCTTATAAATAAATAAAAATCTTTTTTATCAGCTATTATATCTGCAGACTTAAAATTTAGCAAACATGGTTCTTTGTTCAGCTGAGATATGCAAAAAGCTTTTTTTTTTTTTTTAATTTACATTTCACGTAAAATTAACTCATTAAAGACTTATTTAACCTTCAATCTGTATTGTTTAATTTTTCAATTCACCCGTGCGAAGGACGGGTATACCAGCTAGTATATATATGTATATATATACATATAATCAGGGCCGGACCGTGACCTTTTGGGGCTCTGGGCTAACAATATCTAGGAGGCCCCTAAATAGTTAAAATTTTTGCCCTTTTCCTACAAAAAAAAACTTGTGCGAGAAAATTTAAAACATATGAAACTTAAGGTTTTTTTATTTCATACAATCTAAATACGTTATAAACAATTACATAATTTACAAAAAAAACTTTTCTACACTTTTGTGCACTCTGCTTCACAACTAGTAAAATGGTGAGTTAGAAAAATCTTTAAAATGGTGTACAAATTTGGTAAAATGTCAACAAGTTTCTTTTCAAAAATTAAATTGAACATATTGCTACAAGTATAGAACTCTAGCTCAGTTTTTTTAGATAAGCTATGAATTTAACACCTTCATTTATTAAATGCTGGTCTACGTCATCTGAATAGTAATCAATAGCGCATACACTCTCCAGGTCGACGATCTCATTACTTAGATTTTGCAAATCCATCAAAAATTTTAATTTCTTACTATATTCTGCAGATATTTGGCTTCTTCTATTTAAAGCAAGGATTAGCTTATCTAACGCAACAATAAGCGTATCTCTTTTAAATTTTTCTGGCCCGTACACAGCTTTTTCTGTGGATTTATCTGCAACTTTGAAATAACTCGTCTCTTGTCCACATCGGCTATATTCTTTTCCTACTCTAGGACTTAATTTTTTGGCTGCGTCCTGATACTCCTTTAGTTTTTGATTTGATTCATGTCGTACTTAGCTTATAAACGTTTTTAATGACATAATAAACTTATTCCCTCCACAGATGTCCAAACCAGGTGTCTGTAATTTTTTGTTAGCTGAATTAAATCTTTCTAAAATTTCTTTCCAAAATATAATGAAAATGGCAATTTCGAGTTTTGTTAATTTATTAAATAAATTTACTACCTCTTTTCGAAAATCAATTTTCTCATTTTGATTGTCACTAAATGTCTAAAGAATATCCATGATATTACCATAATTATCTTTAAAGTTTTCAACAGCATCGTAGTGACAAGACCATCTGGTCTGACTTAAACTTTTTAAGGTCAATATCAGTTTAATTTCACGATTTAGAAGTTCCCACTTAGGGTTTGAAGCAAAAAAGAAAACATATACTTGTTACACTAAACCAAAGAAGCTCACGATTTCATTTGCAACCTTAACTGATTCAGCAGCAACCAGATTAAGAGAATGTGCAGCACACGGCGCATAATTAGAGAGAGAAAGAGAGAGAGAGAGAGTGCGTGTATGTGTGAATCTTTTTATTTTTTTCTTTTAGAAGAGCTTGCACACCATTATATCGACCGTATATATTAGCAGCGTTGCCAAATGACTGTCCCCTACAATTATCCAATAGCAATCCATTTGTTTCTAAAAATTCTTGTAGAGAATTAAATCAGCATAAGCCAGTGTGACTACTAATCTTAATTAATGAGACTCATCTTTTATACACTTTTCCCCGAAAACAATATCGTAGTACAATAGCAAGTTGGTCATTGAGGGACAAATCTGGTGTTGAATCCATCACAATTGAATAGTACTTCGTGCCATTGTTATTTATATGAGTTGTAATTGTTTCAATGATTTGCTTGCCCATGATCTCAATTAGTTGCTCATATATTGTTTTTGATATGATATTAACGATTTTGGTCGTAATTCTCGCTTTTCAACATGTTCACAAATAAATGGGTTTAACTGCAAGCAATTCCAGGGTACCCATAAAATTAACAATATGAGAAGAACCAAAAACTTTCTCGGTACCTCTAATTGTTAAACTTCATACAGACGAATACTTTACTACCGAAATAATCCTTTTGAGGACATTGTGATAATATCCTGTATCTTTTCTTAGTTGCTCCTGTAACTGTTTATCAAAAAAAAAAAAAAAACAGACTTATTTTCTTTTAGTGTCAACCAAACTAAGAGTGAATTTTTATGTTCAAAAGAATTTTTATGATTTTCTTAACAGCTGTTTCTAACCACTTTTACGTATTTCCAAACAGAAAAATTGGCTGTGCATTGAGAATTTGTTTTAGAAAAAAGTTTGCAGGTCAAACAAAAAAAAAAAAAACACTACAAATACTAGTCGAATAACATAGCCAAGATCTTTCCAGCACTTGGCCATTTTTAATTAAATGATTATTCAAAAATGATCTCTTTTGTTCTTTGTATTCTCTTACTGAAACAGAATATGCATTGTTTGGCTCTTGAAATAAGAATCTAGTTTGGATCTGAAAATAACTCATTTCATGTAAAAGGATAAAATAGATTTGGCCACGAACCCACGTCAATGCATTTCTCAAACTCCAAGTCAACATTTTCTAAGCACTTGTGGCGGTGTGATGTCTATTTAAAGCTAGTATCAAACATTCCGCGATCGTTTTCGCGAATCTTCCTTCCTTCGCACTTTTCGCTCTGAGCATTACGGATGTCCTCTGCCTGAACAGCATCTTTTTCAGAAGGTCAGTGGCCCACACAAGGGGTCCTGGATCCAAAGCCCTTGATTTTTTTTTCCGATTGATTATAATTCTAAGTATATAGTACGTAAAATTTAATTATTTATTATTAATGATTAATTTTTTATTAATTAATGCTAATTATTTATTCAATAATTAGTTTTTTAGTGTGTTTTGTTCCCGAAAATAGACAAAATCAAAAGGAGCATGATACAAGAATGGTGGACTTTCGACCCCAGACGCCCCCCCCTTGAAAAATTTCTGTGTGCGCTACTGCTGCTGGTTATCGAGATCTTGCATATTTTCATCATTAATATTTGCTTGTTGTGTTTCTCCGTTTTCTTTGGATAAGTTCCTTTCCCTTTCGCTTGCTAATGTCTCTGCGTTTGTTATATTCTTGTTACTTTGTTCCATTGTTAAAATTTTGACACATTTAATTTGTTCTTTTTCTCGATTCAACAGTAATTTTCGTTTTTCCGCTACACTCTTATATTTTCTGCAAGACATATTTTTATTGTTAACTTGTGATATGGTCGATCTTTGTCGACCATATCGTGGGGTTTTGGCGTAAGTTAGAGGTGTGGGATTCTCGAAATGGAGATGACCCCCGGAGATGACCTTTCAAATAAGCACATGCTAAACCACTAGGTATTTCTAGTAATTTTATTTGATTGTCTATGGCCTCGAGAAATTCAGTCACGTTCTCGGACCCGGAAAAGCACATTTCTGGTAAAATACCAAACCCGCTTGAATTTCCTAACCCAGAGTCATATAAATTAAAACGGTTCGGGTGATATTGTGATATGGTCGATCTTTGTCGACCATATCGTGGGGTTTCGGCGCAAGTTAGAGGTGTGGGATTCTCGAAATGAAGAGACATTTTAGAATTCTTAATATGACTTTTATTAAGAGTTTAACTTAAATTACTTAAATATTGAACAAACTTATATTAAGTGAGAATAAACCAAAACACGTAGCCGTAGTTAACGCAGATCGCGCAATTGGATCACTTATCTAAATAATTATATTATCCGCCTACTCTCAATCCTAATAATATTTCAAATTCGGAAAATAATCTTCCTACCTTGAATTCCAATCAACGGTTCAATCAACTTCAGATATTCAGTTAGGCTCGAGTGCAATAGTATGCACCTTGTAGTAATGGCGAGATTTCCGTGATTCTTGGGTAAGCCGTCAAATTACACTTCTACCTTTTCCGAACTGAACTTTCTCTAAATTGCCATCGCACTTACTAAAAATTCTGTACTTTTAAAGGCTATCTTATTTGCATCAATACTTTCGTTTCACTTCTTGGATTTGGGTTGGAAAAGATTTGCCATTAATCGTGGCCGTCAAAGAACACAGAGGTTATGTTATAGAAAGGACCCGTGAGTCGTCACAAACTAAGGACTTGCTTCTCCAGAAAAAAAAAAGTTTAGGTCACATAAAATTACGATAACACAACCGACTATGCTTAATAAACTTAAATATTCTAACAATTTTCTACAAAACAATATAGTATATTTCTGAGATAATTGAAAAAAAAAGTACCTAGTTAATTTTTAAAAAAAAATTCTTGTCAATTTTTTAAAAAAAAAATCCTTGTCAATACTCGCTAAAATCTAAAACGCTGATTATTATTATTTATTGGTCCATCAGTTTAAAGGGGACTTGATAAAAATAAACTTTAGAATTTTTGCTCTATTTTAAATAAATGCTATTCTTCCGTTGTCATCCATTGTTTGTTGCCACTACCTATACATAAAAAAAACCCAATTTATTACGAAAATCAAGATCACTTTACATTTATCCATATCATTTGCGGGAAATCTCCGTAATCTACATAAAATGATTATTTTTTCCCCATTTTATAGAAGTAATTAAGTTACTCATCACAAATTTTAAGACAACATACATATTTATGGGAAATCCTGATGTTTTCAATTCTTGAAAATTTGAAAATACAGAGAAAATACATAATCATGACTTCAATATCTTCATACTTAAATAATTTAGAAATATGTATTGGTACTTACTCTTTTTACTTGAAACTTGAATAAACAGGTGTTACCTAAGTATGTTTTATTTGCCGGTATTATGCACAGGACACTGCACCAAATCAGTATATTATTGTAACTTAGAATTATTATTGCACAAAAATAAATGGCTACAGAAATAGTGCCACTACTTTTGTATAAATGCTTGATGCTCATCAGCGCCGCTCTATGATAGAACCTGTCTATTAATTATTAATTTTCGCGTATTCGGTGGTAGAGTGGAAGGACAAAAATAAATTGATCTTGCAATCGAAAATAAAAATAAATTTCATATAGTATTTTGGGTATTTTTTTTTTGACTTGTATTTTTGACTGGTTTATTATTTTATTACTATTTTGATTGTAAGCATCTTTTTTCTGTTTGTTATCTTCAAAGGGAAACGGAGCCCCCTAGATCCCGGGGGCTCTGGGCTGCAGCCCATTTATCCCATACGTAGATCCGGCCTTGTATATAATAGTTATATATGTAAAGAAATTCTAAATTGTACGGTATTTTAGCAAAAATAATTTTATACTTATTGCTATGCTACAAACTCGAATCTGGTTGTAACTTGCTAATTGTTCTTGTTGATTCATGATCCAAACATTTTTGAATGTATCTGTAGGCAGTGGTGTATACAAGGAAGGGTGGGGTTCATCCCCCTTCCCACATAGACCAACATATTTTTAATTCTTATCACAGAGATTACGTTTCCTTGCTTTCGCCAACATATTTTTTAGAATGTAGGTCTGTGTACACTGTCTTCAGACAGCTTTTTCTTTATAATGCATTTAGAATTTCCATACGTTATTTTCCAGAGTTTCGCTCAGTATTATAAGCAAAAAGGAGAAAGTTGCCTAACCTTAAAACTGCCCCTCTTCCTCCTTTATTATGAATTTGTGTGTGTGTGTGTGTGTGAAAGCTGTCCTTAGTATGCATTGTATATAATAATGTGATATATCCATATTTTTATGTTTCGAAAATCTGCATGATTTTTTCGCAAGCTTTTATTTAACTTGCAATGTAATTTGTTAGGTGGAATCTTGCAATTAAATTTTGAAGCTGATGTCTTCAACCGATTGAGCTGAAGTCTTGTATACACGTTTAGTTTGAATGACAATGCATGTTTTGAACATTTACATTCAGATATTGCAATTAGTGAAAAAGATATTAATTAAAAACCTTTTAAATGCATAATTGTTTTACCCTTGTTGCCTTTTATTCTGCCGAGCAGCTTATCGAATTGAGCTTAAAATGTTCCGATTTTTCGACCCTTTTTTAAAAAAAACCATTTAATTCCTTTTATCAAACTCAGACAAAAAAATAGTTACATAATCGGAAAGATTATTTATTTCGCCACGATACGCGGTACAACTCTTTAAAAAAAATGATATTTTCTATTTTTTACGATTTTTTCTAAAATGAGTCAAAATTGAAGCGTTTTCATGAAACTGATTTCTAAATCGTTCCGTATGAATTCTTTTTTTTTCCTGTTAATGAATCGACATTCTGCACTAAAAAAGTTCAGGCTTTTCTCTTTTAGAATCAGTCATTTTCAAAATAAAATGCCGAAAACTTTTTTTACGATTTTTCAAAAAATACTCACATTTTTAATTAAACGTTTAACAACTTCGTCATTTTTAAAGATAATCACACGAATTTTTTTTTGTTGAAGAGCATTATGTAAATTCTGGACAAAGAATGAAAAAATTGGTTTAAAATTATAAATTATAGATTTTTAAAAAATTTTTGTGTGTTTTTCGGCCCCCCCCCCTCCATTATCCTCTTGTTGCGGCTCGAGTGAAATATCTGTCATATGTATGTGACCTTGCGGGAAAAAAGACTGAGTACCCCTGAGCTAGACTGTTCAAAATTAACCGGCAAACGACCTTGCTACAATGAGGCGTTGAATAAGATGAACAGACTGAGAAACCTATCCAGCGTTAACTAAAAAGTAAAAATTAAATTAAAAGTAAAAAAGCTTTTTTAAAAATAAGCTTTTATTTAAATGCACTAAAAAGAATAAATTAAACTTTTTTTGTTATCTATTTATAACGTCATTACACAATTTATAATACAAACGCGAGATTTACTTGTGTAGTAACCTGTATACAAATAAATTAAATAACTTGATCTGATTGATTTTAATTTTTAAAATTTTCAAACTAAGTAAATACGAGTACTTAAATCTCGCAACAAGTTTTTATATCATAAATTGTGTAATGACGTTATAAGTTGATAGCAAAAAAAGTTTTAAAAGAAAAGTTTATTTTATTCTTTTAAGCGCATTTAAATAAATGCTTGTTTTTAAAAAAGTTTTTTTTACTTTTAATTTATTTTCTTTAATATTCATTTCAGTCTCAGTAGCAGAGATAGTTAAAAAATTATATAATCATACTAGCTGGATGGCGCAACGTTGCACGGGCTTCTTCAAGTGTACCTTGGAAGATTCCCCTTCAGTGTCAGCCCTTCTGTGATTTCTATATTTATGTCATTAAAATACTCTTTTTCGAAGTTTCTTCCACAACTTTGTCCTGTTGGGCGGGTTTGTTTTCTCGCCATTTAGCTCGGCGTTGCAAGGGCGTTTTCCGTGGATATAATTTTATCTCCATGGAAATTTTCCCTTTCTCTCTGGAGACCAGTGTTTCTGTGTGTGTGTGTTACTGAACGACGTGAGTGATTTCTATATTTCTGTCATTTAAATACCCTTTTCAGAAATTTCTTCCACTTCTCTTTGTCAGACAGGTTTCTTTTCCCTCCGTTCAGCCAAGCGTTGCATGGGTTTTTTCAAGTATAAAACCCCCTTTTTTCACCGAGGGATAAGATCTTTTTTTTTTCAAATTTCTATTTTCGATTAAAAATTTACAAAGCTAATCTAGTTTTGTTCTCAAGAAAATAGGCAATGTACGAATTTATTATTAAATAAATAATTTAGTAATGAATTATAAAACGCAATATAACTTTAATTCTTAAAAAAAATTATTAATTTATGTCAATTTTCGTTAAATAATGAATCAAAAAATGTTTACCGTTACCTTTGAAACAACTGCTTTTATCTGAATGTTTGACTTTTTGATTAGGCATATGTAACTGTGAAAAAAGAACTATGGGGGGGGGGGGGCCAAAAAAATTTTTTATATTACTTGTATAAAAAAGATTTAAAAGGAAATAGTACTATTTAATAAAAACAGGGCAGCATTTTCCTATATTTTAAGGTTTTTCAGTAAATTATTTCTCTAAACGAAAATTATCAGTTGTGATGTATTTTTAAAAACTAAGATCGTATAAATTACTTTATACATGAAACAATGAATACTTTCTTAAAATTCAAACTAATGAATTGAATTTGGAAAATTACTCTGGAAACTTCATTATTTACAATCCTTATAAAATAATAAAATAAAAAAAAAAACATTCAAAAATAAAACATCTTTATCTGACAGAAAAATCTTTTATCTGCATACGTACTCTTCGTAAGTTGTTTTTCTGCACATGCGCTCTAAGTGTGTTCTGAGGTATCTTTCCCATAATTAACTATTACTGGCATTTGGCGATTTTTCCAATTTTTTTCGTATGTATAAAGAAAGCAAAAAATTTTTTTTAGTTAAAAATTCCAAAATTTTTTTGAAGTTGTATAATATTTTGTTTCAAATTATCTTGGCAGCGTTCGAAAAGGTTAAAAAAAAACGTACCAATCTGCTTGAAAAATAGCTTTATCCTTTTTTAGGAATTTAAATTAGAAAAATTTTAAACATTGTAGAAATTGAGATTTTAAAAATATATCTGAAGTTAATCGCATATTAAAAGCATTTATTTTTTAAACAAAGTTAATTAATACAATCAATAGAGCAACGTCATGAAATTCCATTTTGGCTGAAGACTGATTTTCAACGCCAACTTTTGTCATTGTTGTAACAATAACAGTGTTACAACAATGCAGACAAATTAAAGTTGATGCCAAAAACTGGTTATTAAAACTGGTTTTAATTCATATCTTTTTAACTAATTGCTATATCGGACCGAATTGTTAATCTAAGCCATTCTCGAATCCACTTGAACCCCCACAAAAAATGTCATTAAAATCGCTCCAGCCGTTTAGGAGAAGTTCAGTCACATATACACGCACAGAAGATTTATATATCTAAAGATAATTTTTTTCACACGAATTGGAAATATTTATTTTAACATGATGGCTGGAAGTTTGAAATATCATTTTGATACATTGATCCGATCGCGCTGAACATTTTTTAAAATTCCCGCGAGATCTGTGTATCTCTATTTTGGTAAGAAATAAGAATTATATGGAGGATTTATGCAACCAAAACAACAAAGGAAACTAGATTTGAAATATATATAGACCGAAAAATATTTCGTCTTTTCAAAACGTCACTCTCTGACGAAAGTCCTGCACTGGATTCGAGCCTGCGGAATACAGTAACGTTTAGGGATAATTGATGGTTAGGTGGGATTTTTAAGAAATTAAGTTATTGGTATATTACGTCCACAGATATTCATTACACTATTTACATTGGATTACAAGGGATTCAAGACGACAGAATAGGGTCAAGGAGGAAGCAACACAACCATTCCTTTCGAGCGTTTCTAACGTCTCTCTTGGTGGTGGTGGTGGGGGGGGGGGCGTTTCTACACCTCAAATTACTCGAATGACCCAGCTGAAATCCAGTGTTGGTTTTCTCACGACCATTGGTTTTTGGCGGGATGTCAGATGAAAGGACCCCGCAATGTTTCAGGTGTGGACGTGAACTGCTTAATGCTGACAACCAAAGGAGCCGATGTTGCAATTGCGAGGCGACGAGGGAAAACGACAATATCGTAGATTTTTCTTGTGAGTACCCTGATCTTAAATAATCTCGCCTTAAACGAATGTACTAATTATCAATAAGTAACGATGAATAATTAGTTCAGACCATTTGCAGCATTTTTTAAATCAAAGTTTTTTTTCTTTCTTGGGACAATATGAAAGAATTCCTGATTTCATATTAATCCAAATATGAATGAATTGATTGCTTATTAATGCCGCCCTCTGCATTCAACAGCTCTTTCTAAAAGATGTCAGGATTTGAGAGATCGATAAGCGTTCAGTCAAGAGGCCTTATCTGAAGGACTGACAAATAAAATACCTCATAGAAAATGGGAAGGAAATTAATTGAAGCCTTTGTGAGATGCTTGAACCTCTCTCTCGGGCACCTAGATGTGTGTGTGGGGGGGGGGGCGAAACACTCGACATGATCCAATTAATCTATTTATTTACCATACAAAGAACAGACACAATTTTAACTAACAATATTAAGAGAATGTCTCAATGTCAACCGGGAAAGTAAAACAATGATGGTAAAACGCGAACGATTAGGAGACTATCAAACTTGATCCTTACCTTAATAAAGGATCTAACCTATCATCCGATTTAATCTAATCTCAATTGAGCCTTGTGAACAATCGTCACTTTAAAGTTTCTTCTTAATAAATCTCAAATCACAATAATTCTAATGTTATACCTTCATTAACAATCTCACCTGACTCGAGTATATCTTCTCTCCTTCTGTCTCTCAAGCTAGAAAACGTCGACTGTTTATAGTAAGTTAATTTAAATATCACGATTCTCTTCTTCCGAAGGGTTAGTTGTGAATAACGCGAATTGATAGCCCAAAGGTTTCCCAAGAGGATTGATTAATTGAAGAAATGCGTATGGATCCGACACATCTTTATGGTTTTTATCACTGAAGGGGGCTTTTTCGGCGAAACATCCATTTAAATTAAGAAAGAAGTTCCGAAAGTAATTTGATAATCAAACAGTCCAAAGCTTCCAACGGCGTGCAAGATAAGAAGCAGAGGAGAGAGGTGAAATGCCACGTATTAATCCTTGGGATGTAAGTTAGTCAAAATATTTCATTATTTCTTGTTTATTCACTCAACCATAAATAAAGTTACATCAAACGAATACTTCCATAACACTTTGCTAAAAAAAAAAAAAAATGAGGGAACAGAATTAGAACGTAAGAAGCGATGTTTCTTGCCCATTCAAGGAAAAAAAGAAGGAAATAAATGTTGTTTTGAAAATTTAAACCTGATTCCAAAATACGACAGCCGCGTCTGCCCAGGGATCAAAGTTACGGACTCGTGACTGGTGTGTCACGAGTTTGAGCTGAACACCTGCCGTGTAGAGAGGGCCGATGCACGGAAAACTGTCGAAACTCAAGCACCTTCCCTTTGGTGTTGTATGGAAGTTAGGAGAGGGGGTTCCAGCTCAGGTGTTGTTCTCGTCACTTCACGATGGCTCAAAATGATGAGGTCTGTCGACGACAGCCCTTGTGTAGCTTAATAGTGCGATGTTAATACAACCTTCTCAGTTTTTATTTTATTAACTTTTTGCAATTTCAAAATTTGGCGGCACACTAACAAAAAAAATTTTTAAGAATTTTAATTATCTGTAATTCACTATGTAAAATAGTTTATGATAATAATTTTCAATGTTAAATAAAGCAATATGACAAAAGAAACAGCAAAGTGTTTATTGAGTAATTAATTACAAATTAATTATAAGGATACATTTAATGTGAAATTTGAGCTTGATTATTCTCAATAATATTATAAATGCGAAAGTATGTCTGGATGTTTGTTCCTCTTTCTCGAAAAAACAACTGAATGGATTTTAATGAAACTTTACAATGATATAGCTTATACATCAGAATAACACATAGGCTATAATTTATAACGATTCTGTGTGAAGTCTCCAAAATATAACGATAATTGTCAAGTAAGTAGGAAAAAATTCTGCCATCTGCAAAAAATCCAGTGACTGGATACATCTATCTTTTATGTAGGAAGCAAAAATTTTCCCATTTTGTTTTGTCTTCGCCTGGCGCCAGGAACTGCGAAGGCTTGAACAGGCGGAGCGTGAGGCAAATTACAATTTTAATATAAAATAAATACAACAGAAAGTAATATTAACGTATGACACTTCTAAATATAAATTATTTACACTAATTTAAGCGTTCATTACACAAAATTTATAACAATGTTGTGAAATTACCCCCTTAGGGTGCCCTTCTCCTGGATTATCTGCGTGAGCTAGAGGCGTAGGATTTGCGAAAGAACTAGAAGATTTCATTGATCTTAATTTGTCTTTATTAAGACCTTCAAACTTAAGCGTTTAACAGATTAGATGATAATAATATATATGAGAGAATCTACGATGACAAAACACACAATATTAATGTGGGAATCCAACCGAAATCTTCCAAAAGGTGGGATTCTTCAAATAGCGGGGTTTTTATGGCGTGGTGTCTAGGGGTTTTTAGGGTGTATTAGTTAATTTTGAAATAAAATAGACAACACATAGTTTAAGAAAGAAACTGGTTGAAAACTAAATAATTTATTATGAATTATAGGGGAGTATTTACATGGGGAATATTTCAAGAGAATAGGAAAGTTAGATCACATTACTTTAAGGGAGGCAATTGAGATTAAATAGAACTCATTATGGTGCTATTAAGACTTACCGCCTGGCGCGGATGAACGGCGCTGACGCGCGAAATACGACGTTTCTCTGACGAGTGTTAGTGGGCCTCTGCCGAAAAAGGTTGATGTCGGCGTTTTAAAAGGGACGCTAGATGGCGTTGATGTGGAAAACTGTTTTGATTAGAATTGCCGACCTCGTTAAAAGGATATGATCTAACCTTTTACAAATGGGATATCCTACAAAATCACCTTCCTCTGACTGAGCTGGTCTCTCAGCTCTTACAGTGTTGAGAGCTAAATTATTTACTAAAGACAGCTAAATTGGATTCAGCTATAAATATATGAATGTTTATGCAATAACCTAAAAATATATTGTTCTTATAATAATAAAATATACAGGTGAAAACATGCATACCCGATATTTACAATTCCGGATCTAAAATAAAACATAAAAATACCAAAATATTCTATATTGCGACTTGCAATTAACTAAATACTAAATCACAAACACAAAAAAAAATCCTTCGAATAGGTCGAAAGGTAAAGAGAATAATACGAAAATATAATAATTGTTACAAACGAATATAAGATAATTATTGGAAACGAGTTTTACCACATAATAGCAATTAATTTCTCGAAAAGGATATAACATGAGAAAAATTAAATATAATAATTACTATTCAAAATTTAATTTGTATAAAAATATTTCATTAAATCAGCTGAGGTGGTGGTGGAGTTCGGTCCTTTGTGATGACCAACCTTTTCCACTTCATATCTATCTCTAGAATTCACTTTAGTTATTTTATAAGGACCTAAGAACTTTGGTCTTAGTTTTAGTCCAGTTCCAAATTGAGTCCTTTGGATGGCTACTAGATCGCCTTCTTTGTACATTGGAGCTATCTTTCTTCTTTTGTTGTATGTCTTTCGGTTCAACTTTCTGTAGTCAATACACATTCTCGACGGTCCATCTTTCTTTTTTACCATTACGATCGGACTTGCATATTCCGATGGACTCGGACGTATAATCCCTTCTTTGAGCCATTCCTCTGTTCATTTGCCTCTTGTCTTTCGGTGAACGCTAGCCGACGAGGTGGTTGACAGACTGGTTCGTCTTTCAGAATAATTCTCATTGTGACGTCGGTAGATGATATTTTTTCTGGCTTGTAATCTTGTATTAACTTCTCGAGTTCCTTCTTAATTCGGCAATTTTCAACATGACGCAGGTCTAGCTCTTCTTGAAGATTTTCAGCAGATATTTGCATAATTGGCATAAGTGCTTGATTTTCATGTTTGTTGAATTTAACTCCTTCTTTCGTGAAACTTATCGATGCTTGTTCCAAAAGGTCTGACCCAATAACTGCTTCGAATTTTAATTTATCGGCAGGTACAACATGCCAAGTCAATGAACACTTTTCATTGTCAATTTCAAATTCATGTTCAAAGGAACCGATAGTTGTCACCTGTGCTTCGCCAATACCTGTGAGAAGTATTTTATTCTTCGATAATTTTGTTGGGTCCATGATTCTTCTGCTTGTGTTCTCTCGCAGCAAACTTACGGTACTACCACTGTCTATAAGCGCCGTGATTTTCTTCTTTCCGAAAAATATTTCTTTAGTACGTAAACCTTCCTTAACGATGCGTGTGCAAGTTTCCTCTGGACGTTCTTTGAATTTCCGTGACTTTGAATAATTCGTCTGAGCATTGTAGTTTGGGTGTTTTTCGTAATTTTTGTCTGTGCATTGTCTTGACATCTTTGAACATTTTCGTACTTGGTGACAGGAGATTCATGTTTGTTGAAATTTGTTGACGCTGGAAACTTCTTATCTGTTCTGTTATAGTATTCGAATTTTCTCGGTGCTTCATATCTACGAGTTTTTTCAATGGGTTTGAATTCTTGTTTCTTCGCAAATGGATTGCCCTTTTGCTTCAGTGTCTTTTTAACGCCTTCGAATTCTTCGAGTTTTTCTGCTAATTGAACAGGAGAGTTCATATTTGGCCATTCATCTAAGTAATATTCTTTAAATTTAAAAGGTGTTTTCCGTTTAAGTTGATCCGTTATGATTAGATCAGATAATTTTTCGAAAGTATCTATCTTTAAACCGTCTATCCAGCCGTTGAAATAAGTATTTAATTCATGGTAGAAATCAATCCATGTTCTTTCAGGAGCCTTTTGATGAAAAACAAATAGCTGTCGAAATTTTTCTGGAGTTAGCTTAAAACGTTTCAGTAGTAAGTCTTTAACATGTTCGTAAGAGTGAGCTTTGTCATCAGGCTCTCTCGCTATGATGTGAGATATTTCCGCCGGTAATAAGCCTAACAGATGAGAAACCCAAAATTCTTTATTTATATCCAGTATCTGCACTTGACGTTCGAATAATTTAAGATCAAGACTGATGTCTTCTTTCAAATCGAAACGAGATGTATAAATTTTGACACTTCTTTGACGTGAAATTTAGTATTACTGCCTTCGGATGTATCAGCACCTAATTTAAATTGCGCTTGGATCCTCAACTTTTCCAATTCAAATTCGACTTTACGTTTTTGTTCATCAAACCTATTTTTCGATGTGTATTCTTTCTTCTCGTTCTTCTATGCGTAATTGTTCTGCCTTGGCTTTACGATCCTCTACTATCGTTGTGTGTAGGTTTTTGGTTAGATCTTCGTCATATTCTTTACTACTAGTAATTAGGTCTTTGAGAGTAGCGATGGTCATAGATTTATAGAATTTTAAATTTAGTTCTGTGGCTAAGACGAATAAATCTTCACGTCGACCTTTGCCGAGATAGGCCATTTTAAAATTTAAATTTAATTTTATTTAGTAACTAAAAGAATTAACTAAACTGTCACGCGTTCCAACAATAACAATGGTATCACTATAGTATAGCAAATCTCGCTTTCAATTAACAAAATTATTAGGATAAAATTATAATGCACCAAAATACATTAAATATGCAATGAAATACTCAAAACTTATACACTTAAAAATATTTTAGACCAATAATGTTTAAAAACAACAGTGCGAGCTAAAACGCGTAATACTTAAATTGAAATACTTCAATTATTAATTTCAACCAAAAAAAAACTTCAATAAAAATATTTAATATATCAGTTGTCTCCTTTTGTTATAATAAATGCAAAAAGAATTTGAAAGTAAAAATAAATTAAACAAAGTAAATCTTGTTTTAAAAAAACTGAAATTAAATTTAATATAAAATGAAAAAGAATTTAATCATTCAAAACGAAACAATTAGTCACTTAATTAAAAAGCTTATATATATATATATATATTTTATTACACCAATAAAAATAAAATCATTCAGGATCTATCTCATCATCAAATTCTAATAATAAGCACACGTTTCAATAGAAAGCATAATAATTCTGTCAAAAATGAACTCAAAATATTCATATATTGAATGATAAAGTACACCATTAAAATTGGATCATTTAGGATGTTTCATCAATAAATTATAAAAATGAACGATGTTTAAATGAAAAGCAAAAATGATTTAGTGAAATTTCTTCTCAAAATACAGGAAATGATTAATTTATTACACAACAGCTGCGGGGAAAAAAATTTTGCAATCAAGATTTTCTTGATGAGCTAAGAAGCGCCGGTCAAGGTCAACACAACCAGAGTATTTCGTTAAAACACATAAAATAGATTCGTTACACAAATATTCATAACTTAATATTCATCGATTTCCTTAATATTTTAAAAGATATACTTGCAAAGAATTTAATACGGACGATTAAATATGCACAAATAGAAAAAATAGTATTTTAAAGATAAACATTATGCTTTAAAAATATGAATTATATACTTTAAAAACTCAAACACAACTTTGTTATTAACAGCATGATGATTGCTCTGAAATTCTTCTTTTAGAGATTTCCTTTCCTTTAATGAAGAACATAATAAAAAACAGTACCTGATACAGTTGTTGAAACCGTATTTTTCTTGGATGAAGCTTGAAATGGATTGGATCAATTTTCAGAACTGATACTTGCAGGACCAAAATAACTCCGTAAAAAAGGAACACTGTTGCTATAATGTTAGTATGTTATGAAAGGCAAACCGTTTGTTTACATTTCAGTCAGCGTTTTCAATTTGGGCGTTAAGCCCATTTTTTTTTTTCCAAAAAAGAAGAAGGTTAGGAAAAGAAGATTTTAAATCAATCCCGGAGCGATCCCCCAATTATTTCTGTGGGAATCCAACCGAAATCTTCCAAAAGGTGTAATTTCTTCAGATAGCGGGGTTTTTATGACGTGGTGTCTAGGGGTTTTTAGGGTGTATTAGTTAATTTTGAAATAAAATAGACAACATAGTTTAAGAAAGAAACTGGTTGAAAATTAAATAATTTATTATGAATTATAGGGGAGTATTTACATGGGGAATATTTCAAGAGAATAGGAAAGTTAGATCACATTACTTTAAGGGAGGCAATTGAGATTAAATAGAACTCATTATGGTGCTATTAAGACCTACCGCCTGGCGCGGATGAACAGCGCTGACGCGCGAAACACGACGTTTTTCTGACGAGTGTTAGTGGGCCTCTGCCGAAAAAGGTTGGTGTCGGCGTTTTAAAAGGGACGCTAGATGGCGTTGATGTGGAATACTGTTTTGATTAGAATTGCCGACCTCGTTAAAGGGATATGATCTAACCTTTTACAAATGGGATATACTACATTAATAATACCGAACTAACGTAACTCGGACCACTATCAATATCTAACCCACCTAATCTCAATTCCAATAATATCACAAGTCCTAATATTAAATAGTCAATCCTACCTTGCTCCGATCACCGAACTAATCATAAGGGAGTTGCGTCTTTACTCGAGTGCAATGGTATGCACCTTGACCCAATGACTCTATCCTCGGGGTAACCTCTGTTGGCTGTCACTTCACAATCGTATCACTCTCTATTATAACATTCCCCAAATTGCCATCTCACTTACTCAAACTTCTGATATTTAAAAGCTATCTAATTTGCATCTTATATTCAAGTTTCACTTCTTGGATTTTGGTTGGAAAAGAGTTGCCATTAATCCTGGCTCCAAAACAACCCATAGGACATGTTAATGAAAATGAGCCCGTCACAATGTGTTTCTTTTGCTGAGCAGAGATCAGCTTAAGAAGGTGTTTTCAAAAATCGACCCACAAGAAAGTTACGGGGAGTTATAAATAAAAAAAAAGTCATTTTTATCATCTATTAGATCTACAAACATAAAATTGAACAAACATTTTTTTTTTTTTTTTTTTTTTCCTAAAAAAAAAAAAAATTTTTTTTTATTTTTTTTTTTTTTTTTTTTTTTGTGTGTGTGTGTGCAATTCACGTAAAATGAACTCATTAAAAAAAACTTCTTTATCCTTCAATCTGCATTGTTTAATTTTTCAATTCACCTTCGCGAACAACGGGTATACCAGCTAGTTTTTGATAATTTCTTTTATAACTGGTCGTATAAAAATGATAATACCACTTTCATTTCGTCTTCTACATTTAAAAGTCTCGATCTCTTTTGCTCTTATATATTTTTTATTGCTGAAATTCTGAATTCCCGCAAATAAGATATAGACAATTGTGTTATACTTTTAAAGCTTTTTCGGCTATTATGAGATAATAGCCTCTAATTTTAATCCAAAATGAATTAATTGATTTTTAAGAATCTTTTAAAATTAAATCCTGATTAATAAGAGCGAAATTATTTTTTCCTCTTCATTCAGGGTTAATTCATTTACAGATGTATCCATTATTCCAAATGGATTACGAAAATCAAATTCTTTTTGTATTCATCTATCCACGAAAGGATAAGTTAAATATGCCCTTAATTTATTTCTATAAAACGGGTGAATGATTCTGTTCCCAATTTTTTTTTCTCAAAATATAATTAATAATTTAAAAAAAAGTTTGGCGGTGCACTAAAGTGCGGCAGGCCACAGTGTGTGTGTGTGTGGTTCAGAATCACTAATCTAAAAACAATAAGAGAATCATCTTTACTTGCATCCCGATGGAATAAAAGTATTTAACATTTTACTCGTGCTGCCATCTCGTAACATAAATTTGAAACAAATACTTTGCATTATTTTTAAAATGATGTAAAGTAGCGACGATTTTGCTTCCATAATAATTATTGAAGATATTTATTACTTAATAAAAGAATATAACGGCTAATAAACTTCGTTTTGAAAGAAATCTCGGGAAAGGACTAGTTAAAAAAGACTGAAAAATAACTCTTTTTTTTTTTTTTTTTTTTTCAAATATGAATAATTTTATAATACATCGATAAGTATAAAATTCAATTAATACGTATATATTTGACTAAATTTGATTTTTCGAAATCCAAAAAAGAAGAAGTTTTTGAAACAAAAGAGTTGTGAGAAGAGAAGACCCAACCCGCACAATCAGGTGAGTTAGATATTCTTATACGTTTTTACTTCTGGAAAACTCGTAAGAAAATCCCGTATCTAACGATTGAACAGATTTGCAAAGAGCGTAAGCAGGGGCAGCTCTAGGGCGGCAAATTTTAAGGGCGGCATTTGAATCAAAATTGAAATACATACATATATATATATATATATATATATATATATTGTTACAAAAAACTTGATATATTTTTTGAAACATTGTTGGGTGTGAATTTGGTATTTCATTTAAAGTATCTTATTTTTTTTATTTTGTACTTTGTATATTTAATAACAATTTTCTTTTATATTGAAACTTGAAGGGTTCGAGTATATGTTAAAGCA
The DNA here is from genome assembly GCA_019973955.1 of Trichonephila inaurata madagascariensis. NCBI lineage: Eukaryota > Metazoa > Arthropoda > Arachnida > Araneae > Nephilidae > Trichonephila > Trichonephila inaurata. Next base: position 257,884 of record BMAV01010775.1, on the reverse strand, counting down.
TGAAAACTAATATGTTTACACATCTTTCACTAGTAACTTTCTCCCCGTCCCGGAGTGAGGTCACAACGGACCTTCCTTTCACCCTTTCGATATCTAGTTTCAGCTATCCAAAAGGGGACAAAAATAATAATAAGTTTTAGTAGAGAGCCACATTTTTTACATGTTTTACAGAGCCACATGTTTTATTTGTGAGTGTATTATTATTACTTGAGTGTAGCCACTATAAGTTAAAACAAACGCTTGTGATCCCCACCATTAGTAGACTATTTATCAAAGAAATTGGCTTGTTGAAATAGATGATTCCTTCTCTTTCACTTCACTTGTTTGAAATAATAACAAGTAATTATGTCCTTAATTTTGAATTATTTTGAATTGTTAAAGACATAAAATAATATATATGTATATATAATAAAAGTGAAGAAGTACTAGAACCTACAGTGCTAAAGTAGGAAGAAATTGGAATTCACCAAACACAACAAATGTAGATCCAAAAAAGTCTTTGGACTAAACTGGAGACCTATTATGATTTCTAAGGCTGTCGCTGAATTAGGCCAGCTAATTAGGGTTAGCAATGCTTTATGGATCGAACCTTCCCCGTACAGCAGAAATTTTCGACATAATAGGAAAAAAAAACAAGTTGAAAAGTTAAGCCTAATACAACACGTGGAAGAAAAAGCTGATAATATATTAAAATGAAGCTAAGAAAAGAGAACAACAATGAATGTCTCAAGGAGAGTAATAATAAAAAAAATTTTCTATAGAAAATAACCCAAAAACTTAAGTGTAAAATAATTACTGCAAATCGAAAATTCAACCTTCCACAATAAGCTCCCAACGCAAAATGACGTAAAAGATTGAAACGACTATTCAAAAAGGAAAAAACCGTGGCTCCACCTTAATATTTATTTTGCAATTAAACAAACCACTAAATTTTTTTTAAAAATAAACTAAATAAAGGAAGTTTTAAATACGATAATGAACAAATTTAAGAATAGATAAAATCAAATAGAAATATATTACAAAGTAAATAAACTTGGATGATTATATACTAATCGATATATTGCAATTAAAATAGGCGCTTACAAAAATTTTTTTGTTTTTTTAAAAAAATATAAACTAAATAAAAGGAATTTTAAATAAAATAATGAACTAAGATAAAAATATATTTAATTAGAAATAGAAATATATTTATAAATAAATTTACTTGGATAATTGTATTCAAAGCAATTATTGCAAAAATTCACAAAATTACTTTGTTTAAAAATGTTATCAGTAACTAAATCATTGTTACTTTTTATAAAATTTAAGATAATATTTCTAAATATTGATAGGTGTAGGTTACTACCCGAAAAAGGCATTTTTATAATGTTAAAATCAAATGAGTCTCTTTTATCAAAAATATTACTTAATAGTAAATTATTCTTAACATTTAATTGAAGGTCCAAAAAGTTAGCTGACTCATTATTATAATTAGTTTTTACTAATTTTAAATAGTGGGGATAATAATTAAGGTTAGGAACAAAGTCTACTATATATTACTAAATATAATTAAGTCATCTATGTATCTAAAAAAGCAACAAGATTCATAACTAATACTTTCATTTTCATAAAAATGCAAGTGGATATTTTCTAAGCAGTTGCTAGCTGGACCCCTTGTGGTAAACCTTTAATTTGCTGATAATAAGCGTTATTAGCGTTATATATATATATATATAGGTGGCACCACGATTTTTCCTTCTCGAATAGTTGTTTCAATTCTTTTAAGTCATTTCGCGTTGGGTGTTTACTGTGGAAGGTTGAATTTTCGATCTCAAGTAATTATTTTACACGTAAGTTTTATTATTATTATTATTATTATTATTTCTCTCCTTGAGACATTCATTATTGTTCTCTTTTCTTAGCTTCATTTTAATATATTATCGGGTTTTTCTTCCACGTGTTGTATTAGGCTTAACTTTTAAACTTGGTTTTTTTTTCTTCCTATTATGTTGAAAGTTTCTGCTGTCTGGGGAAGGATGGATCCATTAAGCATTGCTAACCCTAATTCACTGGCCTAATTCAGCGACAGCTTTAGAGATCATAATAAGTCTCCAGTTAAGTCCAAAGACTTTTTTGTATCTACATTTGTTGGATCTGGTGAATTCCAATATCTTCCTGCATTAGTACTGTAGGTTCTAGTACTTCTTCACTTTATATATATATATATATATATATATATATATATATATATATATATACACAGAGGCGGCACATTGGAGAAAGAGGCGGCATTTTCCATTTTTGTCCAGGGCGGCAAAAGTGCTAGAGCCGGCCCTGGCGTAAAGTATCAGTGTTTATCAACAGACGTTGGTTGTAGACCATTATTTACTTTCAGCTGGGAAATCTATCTTTGTTTTCAAATACAACGAAAACACGTCTTCTTTTTATCTGTCGCAAGAAGGTAATTATCAATATATTTCTAATTGCTTCGATACAATTTTTTTTATTAATGTTTAAATAGTTGTAAAGTAGAATAAAAATATTAATTATACTCTATTAATGTTACTTGTAGGACTCGGGATTTCGTTACCCGCAGGGCCGGCTCTAGCAGTTCTGCCGCCCTGGACAAAAATGGAAAATGCCGCCCCTCTCTTCAAAGCAAAAAATTATAATTATGTATATATATATATATATATTGTACTAAAAATATAAAATAATTCCGAAATTAAGCACATAATTACCCGTTACGATTCATTGGCGTGGCTATTCCTGAGTAGGCCCTGTATCCAAATTCCTTGGGGACTTTACATTTTAAGATGTTTTGCTTACACATTTTGGGGCTCCTGCAACTTGGGGTCCCGTATCATTGATACGGTGATAGTTACACCCCTGTTATAATTTCAAACGAGTAAAATGAAAGAGAAGAAATTGCCCATTTCAGCCGGCCAATTTCTTCGTAAAAGGGTCTACTGTCAAGCGTTTTTATTTAAACATAAAGTAACTACACTGAAGACTAAAATGAAACATCTCCTGTTGCTCTCTATCTACTAAAAACTCTTATTACCCTTGTCCCCTTTTGAAAAGCTGGCTCAAGACATCGTATGAGTGAAAGGAATGTCCGTTGTGACCCCACTCCTAGATAAAGTGAAAGATGTGCAAATACATCAAATTTCATGATTTAACATATATTCCCTCCTCGGACTCTTCAAATTTCAATGTAAAAGAAAACTGACATTAAATATACAGAGTACAACATAAGGAAATAAGATGCGCTAAATGAAATACCAAATTCTCACCCAACAATATTTCAGAAAATACATCAATTTTTTTGTAATATAAAAAAATATTTCCCAAATTTGATCCAAATGCCGCCCTTAAAATTTGCGCCCCGGGCAGGGTCCGGTTTGTCCAGCCCTAGAGCCGCCCCTGTTACCCGATGTATCTTGCGAGTTGGGCGTTACTTGAATCACTGCAGCTATAAAGGTAAGTTCTTGCCATGTGAGTTTTCTTTTCTGTTTCAATAATGTTAATAGAAGCCTAAATAAAAATGAAATATATTGTTATACAATTAAAACCATATTTCCTTGGGGCTGCCATGGACGAATCTCTTTTTTGAATTAATTTTCTCTTTCACACATTTAATGAGGGGTATTTTTACAGATTTCTGCATCCATATCTCTTCCTCCACCTCGCCAAAATATGGGTTTTCCCATGAAAATATGTATGAAGAGGTTTAAATATTTTATTTTTTTAAATAATAAAATTTTCCGATACATTTTATTCTTTTTCATGGAATACTGTGCTAACTTTTAACCAAAAACTTTTCAAGTGTCTAAAAGGAGAAGAATTCTTACACAACAAGAAATTTTGCGATTGATGAATAAATCAGATTGAACTTAGATCAGAACTTAGTAATCTCTCGGATGATGACAATGCTGCGAACAAAACATATGACTCACATATACTTGAAGGAGAATCAAGTTCAGATGAGAGCGATGAAGAAAGCATGGAAATATTTCAAATGGAAAGACAATATTGGATCATTCTTTACTATAAAAATCTCTTGAACACATTCATTTCATTAATTTAGCTGTAGCAAATTCCTGGTTTCAGTACAAACTAGATGCCAAAATCAAATAAAACTCCTCCAAAAATCAAAATGGATCGCTTAAATTTAAGTTAGAGATAGTTGAGAAGCGCGTTAGTAGCAAATACTAACAAAAGTATTTTAACTGATGATGAAGATAACAGTGTTGTAATTCCATTCGCAAAAATGTTAAATTGTTATAATCCACCTACTATACATGTCTTTTATTCTGGCCATTCCAGGATAAAAGGCTTGACATGTATAGCCATTTTCGAAGTGTTGATGACATTTCAAGGCCTTGCAAGTGCACATTTGAAAACTACGAAAGTAGTTCGAAAACAAGTTGTGAAAAAGGAATGTTTATTTATACTTGTCGAAAACAAAACAAAACAAAAGATTTTCACGGTAAATAAATAATAAGTTAATAAAAGAATTAATTACACATCAATAATTTCCTTATTTGTAGCAATTTTAGCTAAATTAAGATAGTTTCTTCTTTCAACTTAGAGCTAAAAAGGTATAACTCCTAAAATTTCAAAGTGACCTGTTTCACAGAAAAACCCAACCCGATCGTGCAGGTACCGTCTGCGCTCCAGGGGGAGGGGGAAGTGGAAATTATTTTAATATATTTCTCTGTTTCATTGGGATCTATATAAACCATAAGAATTTATTATTTAAAGATAAAAATAATTCGGATGTTAAAGAGTTATTATGGTTAAAGCGAAGATGTTTTAATTCAAAAACATTCAAGTAAAAACGTTTATGAATTTTTAGAGGGGGGTGGGATATCGTTACATTACTATTTTTCTCATGAAACAAAAAAAAAAAAAGATGCATGGAATTTAGATTTAATTTTAACATTTGTAAAGAAAAATAAATTATATCAACTCATTAAAAATAAAGGTAGAGAGTTGTTTGAAATTTTTCTGTTATTTGATTTAGTAAATAATTGATTAATATTATTCTGTAACACTTTGGTTTCCATGATTTGTTTTTAAAAGCTAATTAGAATTACACTTTCAATTTACTAGCTTTAAGAATTGATTTCAATCATGCATCAAAAATATTGTACATTGAGTTATGCGTGCATACGTCTTTATTGTTGTTGCTTCATTTAGAATGATTAAATTTTGTCCCATTAACATTTTAATTTCTCATTCACACTGGAGCTAACTTTGGCGCTCAGGGATCAGTAACCTATGGCATGCAAGCCACATGTAGCACGCCGTACAATTTTCAGTGGCACTCTGCACTACTCTTCAAATTTATCAATGTTTGAGTGGATGGAAGTTGATAAGTTTATAATAGACGTTATTTGACTAACATTTTCAGAATTATGCAGGGGCACTCTTTTCCTCTTAGGCACACTAGGCACATGCCTAGGGCGTAAAAGTTTTTGGGGGCGCAAAAAACTGGTGGTCGAAAAAATTGCGTCGTGTATGCGTCGTGTTTGTGTGTGCGCTCAGAGCGAAATAGTGGTCAGGGTAGTGCGCCTAACTGATGATGAGTCAACATTATTGTTTGTCCAGACCCTCTTAGTCCAGAATGCAGCCCAAAGTCAATATAACAAAGAGGGGAAATATTGGCGAGATTTCCTTACTAGAGTTGTCTTTGTTGTAAACTTTTTGATCGCAAGAGGCTGCCATCTAGGGGTGACGACCAAAAGCTTGGATCTGCATCAAACGGGCTTTTCTTAGGATGTCTTAATCTCAAAAGTGTGTTTGATCCATTTCTTGATCAACATCTGACAAAATATGGCAGCAAAGGTAAAGAAGTATATCTCTTATTTGTCTTGCATGGAATCTTAAGAGAGATCAAACTTGCACATTACTTTTCTCTCATTATTGGTTCTACATCTGATGCTTCACACACCGACCAGTCGGTTGTAGCACTTTGATACGTTTCTCTTAGCAAAACCTGCTTTAATGAACGCCTTGTACGAGTTCTATCAGACATCTTTCATCAAGCTCAAGGTATGGAAGAAGCAGCTCTAACTTTCTTAGAGAATTTGAACTAGATTTAAAAAAAAAATTACAGCAATGGTTCAAACATGTCGGATGGGCACTAAGGTCTTCAGTCGAGAAAAAAAAATGCCCGTTCTGAATTTGTACCATGTGCAGCCCATTCCTTAAATCGAGTAGGTTCTCTCTGGAGGAAAAAGCCTGCACTGAAGCTCCTGCATCCGCTTCTTTTGCACTAGGACTAAATTAACTCATAGATCGAATGTATTAAGAGATCATGTACAAAGAAGCAATGAATAAAAACTGAACATAAATTTCTTATGTTGAAATCGTTGAGTGAAACTTGAAATCAAGATTTATTCAAAACAATAACTCAGACACCTGACACGCAAGTAATAGTTGAAGGACTCAGCAACGCACTAGAAAGTTTTCAGACTACTTCGTTAATGAAGGTTTGGAATGAAATCTTTAAAGAGTCGACAAAACAAGTGAGATATTACAGAAGAAAGAGCTTAATCTCCTTGGAGCTTCCATGGAGTTACAAACTTACTGTGGAGTTTTTATTCGAAAAGATCCAACTTTAATGATTACGAGGCAAGAGCATTACAACTAACTAACGTACCTGGGCCCTCCTGTGAAAACAAGGATATTTAGGAAGAACAGTTTGTGCTAGAGTGTCAACACATTTCAAAATGCATTTGAAGGGAGAAAAGATAAGAGGAATATCTTCCTACAAAGGGTGTTTCAGCATAACTTATAACGTAACGCTATGGGAAAACGAAGCAAGACATTTAAGGGTGCGAATGGAATCCCCAGCCTGGATCAGAGCATGCTCGGCGCTCCACATGCGCAGGAGAGACTAGGCTCTTATAAAAAGCGCTATCCAATTGATGTGGCATTGCGCGTGAGGACATTTCAAAATTTGACGATTGAGGAGCAGCCAGGTTTTATCCAATTTTTGACGGCGGAAGGTGTTAAACCGGCCGTTAGTCATCGCCGGATGATGATCGTGTATGTTTCCGACAAATGAGTGAGAAAAAGAAGGTCCCGTTTTCGTTGAAAACCGGGAAAGTTTGGTTGATGACCCGAGACCAGGCCGGGGAAGCACAGTTCTCACGGACGACCCAGAGAGGTGATTGGTGCGTTACATTTCGAATGTTAGCGGTGAAGATGGATGTTAGCGTTGGAACAAAGTGGACAATTGTTCGCGACAGCTTGCGTTATCGGAAGGTGCGTGTGCAGTGGGTTCCGAAGCAACTTTCCTATTAGTAAAAGGAGTTGCATATAGGGCTAGCACTTCAACATCTCTTTCAGTAACATGAAGACGCCGCTTTCCTGAAGAGGATCGCCACGTGATGAGAACTGGTGTCATCGCTACGAGGCAGCGACAAAGCGAGACAGCATGCCGTGGAAGCATGTGTCGTCACCTACCCCTAAAAAGTTTAAACCATGGTCTCAGCAGGCAAGGTATGTTGCTCATCGTCTTTTTCAATGTCAAGGGCCCACTAATTGTTGAATTCCTACAGCACAAAAGAATGATTAACTCCGATGTGCGTGGTGAGATACTCCGAAGCCTACCCAGGTCCATTAAGAACAAAAGACCTGAACTGTTCACGGAGGGTATGGCTCTGCTTTATGATAACGCACGTCCGCAAGTCTCCAAGGAACTGGCCAAATTCAAGTGGGAGCAGCCTGACCATCCACCCTTCAGCCTGTATCTGTCACCCTGCGATTTCCATGTGCTTGGTTCCCTGAAAGAACATCCGAAATTAGAGCACTTCAACGTGGACGACGAACTCAAAGACGCTGTGAAGAACTGGGTCTTGTCACGGCCACAGGAATTCTGGAAACAAGGAATCCTTTAGCTCGTTATTCAATTGGACAATTGCGCTCAGGCCCGTGGTGTATACTTTGAATAAAGTCTTTATTTATACCCACAGTGTCATTTCGTACCTTTTCATTTGAACACCCTTTGTACATCAAGAAAAACAAGTTGGAAAGTATCTACCCAAATTTTAGAAGTCAAAATGAGAATTTACTCGAGTCTTCCTGAAAAAAAAAGTACAGCAGACAGCAGTTTTTCTGCTTTTAAGAGAATAAAGACTTAAATGAGATCTACTATGAAACATGAAAAACGTAACAGTTTGATGTCGCTAAGCACTCAGAATGATATTACAATGGAAACTGATTATAATGTTGTCATTAATGATTTTGCAACGATTAAATCTTTGTTCTACAAGTACAATGACAGTGACTCAACAAGGATGTCAAAAAGTAAAAGATAATAAAGCGATAAGTGATGAAAAAGTTCGTAATTAACAAGTTATATTCTCCATACTGTAATTGCAAACGATTTTATTAATTTATTGTGAAAATTTACAAAAGGGAGGGTGGGTGGTCTGGGAGACAAGAAATGAACAAGAGTGACCAAACGATGCAGCTATTCTTTTCCTACGGCCAGAGAGGGGTGGTTCCATAGGAAGTGGATAGTGGAAAGACTCTCCAAAGAGGAAAAGGAACAACTCCACCCGAACCCCAAAACTGGAAAGGTCAGAACTGAAGGAAGGGAGGCGTAACAATTTGAAGTGCCTAGTGCACCAGAGAGGTTAAAAAGGATCCTGGAATTATGGATTTTTACAGTATTATGAAAAAGAATCTGTAAATGGTTTTGGAAAATATTCGTAATTCTTCCGAAAATTCTTAATTGCTTATATCAGGGTACCCATTTACATCAAAATTATTCCAAATTATCCCTTTTTTTTTACCCAAATCATCATTGGAGATACAGTTTTCACAGTTAAATAAAAAGGAGAAACTTTAAACTATTTTTGGAGCACTGGTGTTTTTTTTCTCTGTGTTTGCAAAAACCGCATATTCCTGTGGTACATGTATCACAGTTTGAGAACTACTACTCCATCTGGAAATTGACAAAGCCCAAATAGAGAAAAAAAAAGTCTAATTGGATTATTTATATTTTATATTATTTCAAAATGTATACTTTAAAATTAACACAAATGGATCTATGGTTCATTTGCTGTAAAATTTTGAATTTGTTTCAACCAGAAGATATGTAAAGTAACTATATTTTTTTTTAAAATAGAAATGTTTACTGCATGATATATAATCATTAATACAAATAATCTCTCTGGAAAATAATTTTAAAGGTAAGAAGGCTTACTAGAATGTTTAGAGAATCGTGAATTCTCGGAATTAAAATTTCAATTATTTGTAAATTTGGAAATTTAACAAAATGAAGAAAAATAAACAAGATGGATTATAACTAGATCCTCAAATTATTACATGAAAAAATATAGTTTCTGTTCTTATTTTTACTGTTTTTACAAATGATTTTGGTAACTATTATAACAATACTCTTTTAAAAAATATTTGGAGGTCAAAGATACAGCTACGGTCCATTTTTCTTATGCATTCACTCTGTTTAGCCTAATTTCCTGCATAAATATGACTTACATGCGCTTTTTTTCAACCGAGAGATAATTATTTGTGTTATCATAATTCTAAAATGTTTATAAAGGGTTTTGGAGAATATTCTTAATTCTTATAATGGCTCTTACTGTGTTTCAGTACTATCAATTGTATTAAAAAATAATTAAGTTAAAGCATTATGTTATCTGAGACTTGTTTGATACACTATGATAGCTTTCAACGTTTTGTTTCTACCCAACACAAAGGAACTCCAATACAGGTCATTATTTTGAGAACTTTCTCTTGTCATAGGCCACTTTATTTTTTTTCTAAAACCAAAAACTTTTAGAGCTAACATTTCCCATGCCAAGGAAAAATCTGTAAGTCCGTCAAAATTGATGTTGTAGATACTTAAATAAGGTATTAGGAAAAATTTTTGAAGTAATTATTGTTTCAAATAAAGCCAATTGGTTAGCAATTCTTGAAAAAAAAAAGACTTTAAATAATTTAAAAAAAAATGATTTATTAAGTTAATAAGGCTTTATGCAGCTTTTGAGTAGCATAGAGTAATTTGGGATGACTTTTTTCGTCTTTGATGTAAAAAAGAAACGTTTGTTGTGTGTTGCCGTCTCGTGAAAATTTAAGCAAGTTATAACAGGGGCATACCCATGTTTCTTTTATGAAGAGGGTATGGATGAAAGTAGCGTAGATATACAAACTTTTGTATGCTAAAGATGAAAAAAAAAATATAGACTTGGTCTAAGAGGGAGATGAGACCCATTATGTTTATCCTTGAGAAAGTTAGATTATTTTTAAAAAGTTTGGGCTATTGATTAGGTGTATTTGAGATCTGAATTTGATGATAATTAAGATAAATGTTTCTCCAAGATGTTTGAAATGTGTCTTTTATTGGGAAAACATGCGAGCCACAAGCCCCTTAAATACCTTTTAGAAAGTATTTCAGCTTTTTGATTGATATTTAATTTGTTCTGTTTGATATTGAATTTTCGCAGAAAACTTTGAACTAATTTTTGTAATTAATGAAGGTTATATATTTATTTTAAGGTAATTCAATAAGGGTGATAATTTTCTCCGAAAATCAATAGATGTGGTTGAGGCATAATGATTCAGTATTTTTTTTTCCTTTAAATGTTTTGAGTATTAACTTTAAAGATTGGCAACACTTTCTGTTTTACTTGATTGATTGAAATTTTAAAGTTTCCGCTTCCGGTATTAATTGAGGGATTATTGACGGTCTGATAAATCGAAAAATTTACTATTGCATACGTGGTTTTAAAGGTAACTTTTATCTCTTTTTATGTAATTAAAATTAAATAATTCAATGATCTTGGAGCAACAGTTGTATTAACAACATTTCTCTAATTCAAGTTGCTAATAATGTCTTAGGTCATTTGTAATTTATTTGAAGGAGAAATATATTAATTATTAAAATATATACTTATATATAAAATATACTTATACTCTGCTGTTCTTGCATTTTCATTTGTGAATAACTGTGATTTTCTTTCATACCATTGCACGTTATTAAACTCGAAATATTTGTTATAGATTATTCAATCTTAATTGAGGAAATCTAAATCTTAATATCCGATTGTGTTAAGCTCAATTGGTTTTGACTCATTGAATGCATGAATTGTTCTTTTGAAATATTTAGATCCTGTTTAGCGGTAAGTACATAATTATATGTACTTGTAATTTTTTTAAATTTTTTTTATTCTTACTAGCTGTGTATTTGAAATATAAATGTGTAAATTGTTTCTTAAAAACGAGTTTTTCTAATTTTATCGGAGTAAGATAGTTTAATCTTAATATTTGTGTTCAATTAATGTTTTCAAATATTATTGCTGAAGCAAGTTTAAGAGAAACTTCATTGAATTTTATATAGCTTTTCTTCTTTTGGATACAAGTATGCATCTTATATTAATTAGATAGATCAAAGCCTTTAGGATTTGTTTGTTGGGATACTGAATCATTTTTATTATACCTTATTTGTATTTATCTAATCTTTTTTTTAATTGGAAAAGTATTTTGTTGAAATGTTTATGTTTAGTTTTTATGTTCTCTTGTTTATGTTTAGAATTTGAAAAATATTTTTGAGTAATAAGTGTCATTTTATCATAGATAATTCATTGGGTAGCTTTCACACCTTATTTTAAATAAACATATTCAATTAATATTGTGTTGCTGTGGTTGCCTAGTGGCCAAGGTAACAAACACATGGCTGGCTTGTCATAAGTTCGAGCCTAGTATCACCGCCGAAGACCCGTCATTCACAGGGGCAATGCATGTTAAATATCTTGAGGCTTTAATGTCCTCCCATTGGTGTGGTGTGGAAGTTAGGAGAGGAGGGTGCCAGCTCTGATGTTGTCCTTGTCACTTGACCGTGGTTTAAAAATACAAGGTCCATAGCCAAAAGCCCTTGAGTAGCCGAACAGTGTGAGGTTAATATTCACTCGACTAACGTTGTTTAATCTTGAATTTGTGATACTGTTTCTATGATTATTTATTCATCTGTATCTTCATTGTTCATCCTGTAATTCCATTTTGAAGTTGTGTGTAAATTTTTTTACTTCTTTCTCATAGTAGCTTAAGTAATTTTTCGAAGAAACAGATGGGATGAATATAGTGTTATAGGCAATAAGCAAAGTCTGAATAATGACTTAATGAATTATACAAATCCTTAAAATTTGCCATTGAATTTGGAAAAGTTTTCTAAGAGTACTTACATAAAAAAAATTTGGTTGTGTATTATCAAAATCGGGGTTGCCAACTTGGTGAGTTATCTTTAACTTTGGCATTGCTGCAGTAATATGTCAGTACCAAACATTTTGTACTTGAAGATGCTATTATATGAGATCTACATAATCAGATCTCTTCTCTGTTTTACAGTGGTATACTCCTTGTTAAAATTCTCAAATGTTAATAGTTAAGATAAAAATTGCATTAGCAATTCATATCATATTTCAGTGAATATAACTTCCAAGTTCTAAAATTAACCTATTAATACCCCATGCCTAATTTCTTTTATAATTGTAAAAATTATTTAAAATTTGTATTCCAAATAGCTTTGATAGGAAAAAGGACTGGAAAAGGATTTAATGTATATATTCTGAATCTGTCTAGTTAGAATGTAGTAGTAATAGAGAAGTGTGATCCTCATTTCATTCTGTAGAAAAAGAAATACAAATAATGTATCAAATGTCTGTTTACATAGGCATATTATATTAGAATTTTAAAGGAAGTGAATTTTTTTTTACCTTTTAATTATTTTTTTATTTTTGAAGGGAAATGTATTAATCCACTGTGAAACATTTTACTGCACAGCAATCATATAAGATTTTTTTCTTATACAGATGGTTATCAAAAAGGAAGAAAACAATTTTAAATTTGATTCTATTCATTTCTGCATTTGAAAGAATTTGCTTAAAAATACTTAATGTTATATTTAAATCAGTGGCATAACGTACACCCCAGCAACCCCCGAATCACGACTGGGGGGGGCAGAATTCTAGGGGGTTCAAAGCCTGACTGTCACTAAGTTCACAATCCTTTGTAAGATCATGCTTGGGGCCAAAAACCTGACTTTGCATGGAGGGGGAGGGGCCTTAATATTCTCCATTCTGCCACTGATTTAAATAATTTTTTAAATGGTCTAATACCTAGATCTGATGTTTCATAAAAATGCAAATTCAATTAATAAAATATTTTATTTTACTTTTAGTTAACACATTTTTAGTTTATTTCTTGTTATATTATCTGTATATTAAACTTTTTTTTTTTTTAATTTCTAGGTGATGTATGAGATTTAGAGGAATTCAATACTTACTAAAAATGGCTTCAAAACCTAAAGTAGTTTTTGTATTGGGAGCTCCTGGAGCTGGAAAAGGCACTCAATGCAAGAAGATTGTTGATGTAAACACATTTCTTTTCTAAATTCAAACAGTTCTGATTTGTAGTAAAAAGAAAGTTTTTCAATTGAATGTTTGCATTTTATATACAAATAGTATTTTTTGTTTGATTTCAAATTTAATTTGTAGTATCTGTCAGTAAAATAATTGATAATCAATATTAAATCAAAATAGTAAAAAATGTCTTAGAAAAAATTAATGTTGATTTGTTTTATCTTTCATTGGACATTTTCTTATTTAACCTTCATTTATGCTATTTTTGAAAGCTAAACTACATTTACTGTTGGTGGGATTTTATTTTAATTGTAAGATCATTTTTGATAGTTTAGGTGCATACAATTATATTAAGTTTATGTAGGTATATATTATAGTATTCATTAAAAATTAAGTTTTATGTAGTCTTTTCTTAAATGTTTCCATTGATAATTTATTTTTATTCTAGAATTTTGGTTTTGTCCATTTATCTGCTGGAGATCTACTAAGAGCTGAAAGGAATACTCCAGGGTCACAATATGGAGAACTTATTGAAAATCATATTCGCAATGGAACCATCGTGCCTGTTGAAATCACTTGCCGACTTATCGAAGAGGTAAAGTGTTTTCCTAATAATCTTAATAGCTTATTAATGAGGTAAACTTTTCAGGTTAATTTGACTATAAATATAAAATATGTGAACAAGTTTTAAGTTAAAAATTAATTTTAATTTTCATCAAGAAAAAAAGAAAAATCCTATTTTAATTACAACATTCAGGTACAGATCTATGGCAATGTTTAGTACTTTTCTGTATACAGAGAAGTCAAAGTATGTTTTAAAGATTGGAAGTTTGTTGAATTTTCCATCTTAGATTAAATAAATTCTTTCCTCAAAAAATTTTCAGAAGTATGTTAGCTACTATACATTTTACATAAGAATTTCATTGTGAATTTAGTATTTTATTACAAACTTTTAATAATACTTGCTGAATGATTACTGTTAAGGTAAACTCTCTCTGTTTTAAAAAATAAGTAGCTGAATTCTTTCCCATTTATCTCTGTGATTTAAATACGAGGTAATGAAATTTATATGGAATATATGAAATAATTGTTTAGAAATCTGAATTTCATGAGTGAATTAACTTTGTTTCAGAGAAAGGTAACATAAATTGGAAAAACGTTACATTCTTTGAAATAAACTCTTAAATTACAGTTTTATATTTTAAATTTATTAAAAATAAATGGTCATAGCCAGTTGCATAATGTACACCACTGGGGGGGGGGGCCCAGGTTTCTAGGGACCTTAAAGCCTGACTAATGCCAAGTACATATTTAACCAATTTATAAAATATTAAAGACAAAACCTGACTTTGCAAGTGGGAACTCTAATATTTTCCCTTATACTACTGGTCTTAGATGACAAGTACGAAGTATATTTTTGATAATCTTTTTGCAAATCTGTCGTTTCAGAATCTCTTAATGTTTAATTTTCTTTGTTAGGCAATGAAAGCTGCAGCAAGCAATAAATTTTTGATTGATGGTTTCCCACGCAACAAGAATAATCTAGATGGTTGGAATAAAGAGATGGGCGATAAGGCTGATGTCAGATTTATTTTGTTTATTGATTGTTCTGAAGAAGTAAGAAATCTCCATGTTTTAAACATTTTGTTTCTTTCATGTTCAGTGCATCGCTCATTTTTTGTTTTATGTATCTTGAGTCTTCCAGATTTTCCTTTAATAGAAAAGAAAAATTGTTCAAATTCACTATTGTTGTGAGCACAAAAAAAAAAGAACACCATTAAGACTGTCTTTAGAAGTGTTAAAAAAAAGGACCATAATTTGGAATATTTTTTCAGATACAAAAGAATTGAAGCATTAATATTATATTCTGGCTTCACTATACTTTAGAGAATAGCTTATTTTATCGTACTCCTCATTTTTATCTTCTATACTGTAATGCTAAATGACCTATTTATGTGTTAAAAGAAATTATCTATGGAATATTTTGAAAATTTAAAAATGCTATATTATAAACAGATACATGAATTACAACGTTGCAAATTTTCATAAAAATGGAGACATTTTTCTGTCTGAAAATGTGCTGCACATATTTGTTCAAGCTCTTAAACTGCTAGATTGATTAAAAATACTTTTATTCTATATCTTCAACAGTGTCATAATTAATGTTTTGTGCTTCCTTTTCTTTCAAGGCATCACATTTTTCATAGCTCTTTTATATCTCTAATAATCTAACATCACTTGTACTATTGTATCTCAAAATTTTTTCTGTATTTAAATCTGGTGAGTAGATAATTTTTGACTTGGTGGTTGTAGTAATTATTATTTTTTTTGGAATAGTGAGGTTACATTCTTATTTGCGTTTTAATTTTTTTTTAGTTTTACTCAAAATTAAAAGTAATATGGTGGCATATCACAGCATACATATTTTTTTTTTTATCAAAAATTAAGTTTTAAATTCTATCAGAATTTAAAAATATAGCAGTATAACATATTAAATTTCATTTTATATTCCATAGTAATGAACATATGTGGTACAATTATGAAATTTTATATTTTCTGTGTTATAGTTAACTATGGCTTGATTATTTATGGACTCTGCTCCTTCAAAGGCATAAATATGTAATTCTACTTCAAAGGCATAAATATGTAATTCTAAAGAGATTTATCACAACTGTAATATTAGTGAAATTATTTTTAAAAATATTTTTTGCGCTCAAAAACTAACTAAAATACAAATGTTAAATTACCTATTGTATCTATTAAATATTGAAATGATTTCTAATTTATGGGGATGAAATTTATTATTCTCATTTATTTATTATAGGCTTGTATAGAGAGATGTTTAAAGAGAGGTGCTGAAGGCAGTGGTCGTTCTGATGATAACATTGAAAGCTTAAAAAAGAGGTAAATGGTTTATTGATTCTGTTGCCACTTTAAAATCTTTTATTTATGTTTTTAAGACTTTTTGCCTTTTTTTTTTAATGTATTAGGTGTACCGGAAAGTTAAGTCTGTTTCAGTTAGAACAAGTATGCACATATTCATTTGACATATATTTGGCTCTCTTTTTATCACTCAATATATACATAATGACCTAGCAGATGAACTAAAACTAAGGTTCTTGTTAGTATTAAATGAGAAGAAATCATGTATCTATGGTTACTGATGAAGTTTCTTTATGCCACTGCATTTTATATGAATTCTAACAAGGAAGAAGGTTTGCAAAATTGTGTATAAATTTATTGAGAGTGCTTAAAGAAAGCACAGTTTCTGATAGAGCATGCAGAAAATGGTTTGAAAAAATTTCAAGTATATTTCAACTTTTGAATAAGTTGCTCTCTCCTAGAGCAAAATTATTTTTTGACAACACCAGAAATTGCAGAAAGGTTTGATTCAGCAGAAACAAATCATTTTGGACCATGTTTAAAATTGAGGATTAGTGTATATCAGAGATAAATATGCAGCTTCATTGAGAATTTGGGTAATCGTGTCATATGCACATCTGTTTTTCTGGAACAAAATCGAACCTTCTTGGACTGGATGATAACTGGGGATAAAAAGTGGATTATCTATGAAAGCTCTGTGAGGAAAAGGACATTGTGAACCCGGAACGCCTGCCCCCTCCACCTCTAAACTGTAGTTGAGCCTTAGTAAGAGAACATGTATATGTGTGTGTGTGTGATAGGACATTCAAGGACCAATACGTTTTAAGTAGTTGAAATTAAATAAAAAGCTAAATTCAGAGAGGTATTGTAAGCAATTAAATAAAATTTAAAAACAGCACTCTAAGAAAAGAGGCCAGAGATGTGCAATAGGAAAGGTACTGCTTCATAATATTGCAAGGCTACAAGCTACTTTGGGGAGTTGTCAGAAATTTGCTGAGCTAGGTTGAGAAATTCTGCCACATCCACCATACTCCTTGTACCTAGCACCCTCAGATTACAAAAAAATCAAAAATGGACAAGATATAAGACAAGCACTGATTCAATTTTTCACCTTTAGGGATAAAGCATTTTTTAAAAATGGAATATATAAATTGCCATCATATTGGCAAGAAGTCATATATAATGATGATTATATTGTTCAAGAGGGTTAATTTAAGGTATGAAAAATTTATTATTTTGTTTTATTCTAAAAATGGACAGCTTTCCGGTGGGCCTAATATTTCCCCTTGAATAAGAAAGTATAAATTTTTTTTGTGATGCAGCAAAAAAAATTTTGCTTCATAGTATCATAGTAATAAGGAAATTTGAGTAAATTTTTTTTATGCAGGATTTTTAAAGATGCTATATTTTTATAACTGACCTCATTTGGGATGCTGCATCAAAATTTTTTATATTGTTCTTGTAATATTTTAATGTATTAATTCTAATTTTAAAAATTTATTGGGGCTGAGATATTATCTTTTAATAAGCGAAATGTACACATTTCTAATTTTAAGAAAATCCTAATCATGATTAAAAAATGTCTATCAATTTTTCTTATGGAAAGCAGAATTTTTTTGTTACGTATTACGATTTATCGAATTTTAAATGTATTTCTTGAATCAAAAATATGATATATAGTTCAGTGTATTAATTTTTCTACTTTTGGAATTTGAAGAAATTTTGTTCTATTACATTGTTGAAATGAATATATAATTTAATCTGAAATAATTATGAGTTATATATAAAATTTCTTTTGGTACTTTTTAGATTATTTTTATCTAATTCTTGGGGACACTAATCTATTCTAAAACTATTTTTAATATTTTTTTAAGATTGCTAGTATCAAGATTCTAGTAAAAATTCATTATTTAAGGATTTTTTTATTATATAATTGTGAATTCATATAAAATTTTTCATGCACATTTCTCCCTGCTTTTCAGTTGGCAAATGGTTAAAGCAATGTAATTTTCAGAATTTTTATTTTCTTTGATTATGATGGGCAAAGATAAAATATCCTTATAGTTATCAAAGAAGTTTCATAATATTCTTTGTGTAAACTTTCTTAACTCTTGTTTTATTGGGTTAGAAGAGTTAGAGGTCTCCCCCTCTCCTTCTCTGAGTTGTGTGTGTGTGCGTGCTCTATATATATTTCACAAAATGTTTTTCCAGCAACCCTGTTTTATCATAAGGTATTTTGCATTGTTGTGGGAAAAAAAGCAAATTTTTTTTGATTGGTTGTGATTTAGTATGTTATATAAATATTGATGAAATGAAGTAGCTTTTTAAATACTTTCAAAGCATTATTCTTAATGCGGACAGTTTTTTTTAGGTTGGGAATGCCTTTAAGAAGTGTGTGTGCTTTAAAATTTTAATTTTTTTATTTTACTCCATAAATTTTTCTGTTTATCAGTTTAATTAAATATTTAAATGACTATTTATTGTAACTTATATTTTATGTATACAGTTAGACTCCAATTTACCGAACACCTATTTAATGAATTTTTTTTGGATTTAATGTATTTTTTTCTTTCCCAAATCAAAATAAAGGCAAAAACTCCTATTTAACAAACTATAAACCCTGAATTAATGAATTTTTTGAACAGCTGAAAATTTTTGTTATTAATCTGTATTGGAAAAAAAAGTTGAATTTTTTCAAATGACATATCTTTTTTGACCAGAACAGAAAGATACTTTTCTTGAAAGTTTGAGATGAAAGGATTCAGACCATCATTAGATTTTAATGGTGCAGATGAGTCACAAGTGTAACCTATTGTGTGAGTTTTGAACAAAATAGAAAATTCTTTTTTTTTATTATCTCACCCCACTTTATAACAGAGGGAATACTGTAAGATTTTAATGACTGTTATATTTGGGGATGGGGACTGCCTATCTGTGCAACTGAAGTTAAGGAAATTATTGACATTGTCACTATTTACACTATTTATTGTCAGAGCCATTGAATAGTGATTCTGATACAGAAATTGATAATGAACTTTCAAAACTGTTACATTTTCTAATCATTATGTAGCAGAATGTAAATCACTCAGTATTTTTTTCTCTGTGTAAAGTTGAAAAAGAACTATTTTGAGTCAGGTGTCAAAAGTATTGTGAAACATCTATTAATCAGTATTTTAAAATTTCGAATTAACTGGTGTGTAATAATTCACTTTCACTAAAAGTATTTTTAGAAATTATGCATTTTTATTCGACAGCTAACTATGGATATTTGTGTGTGTGTGGTTGCTTATTATAAAACTTCCAAAAGGAAAGTGAAAAAAATTTGCATTTTGTTTTTATCCCAATATAAGAAATAGCCTTGAACTGATTAACAAAATGTTTGGTCCCGATGAATTCATTAAATCAGGGTCTGATTGTACTTTAAATTTTTAGAGTTTGATCTTTTTCGCCTTTGATTGTTTTGTATTGATTTTTGTTGTTGAATTATTGCATTACAATTTTTTTTGTTTGTGTAGTCTTCCTGTTATTTATCTTTTTTTAATCAAACAAAATATTTTTCAGATTTCGAACATTTCATGAAGACACTTTGCCTATTGTGAATCAATTTAGTGAACAAGGTATGGTTTTGAAAGTGGACGGAAGTCAAGATCCTGATACAGTGAGTTTATAAAATTTATTTTTAAATCAGAACTAAATAATTTACTGTAAGTATAGTTCAAGATGATTAAACAGATTTTAAAGTATTTCATGACTATTTTAGACTTTGATACACTGAAAACGATGATTGTTAGGTGTTGTGCATTAAATCTAAATGGATTTCAAATATACATGTAGAGTATCAATTTGTATATGCTTTGGTTCTGAATAATGATCTTGTAAAAAGAATAAAAATTATCAATGTGACTTGCAAAAGGTTTAATTTAAACAATTCATGTACAACTAATAGTGCTGTTTTTTTTTTAATTAATAATGCAATGGCCCTTATCTTTATCTTAATGGTGTTTTTAAACTTTGAAATTTTTTGCCATTATTTTGTTATACCTGTTACAAATTTAATATTTACTTAAGTAAAACATTTAATTTAGTATTTTTAAAAGACATATGTCAAAGCACTTGTTTATATGTTGATAGATTGTGAAATATAATTTTTTAAACAATTTTTTAACATTTTAATAAATATTAACACAATTCATTTTCGTTGAAATGATCATGTTAGTAGGGTTTGGTGAATATTTCATTGAAGGATAATTTGTAAAAACTATTTATTACACATCTGCTACGTTTGTACTAATCTGTAAATGTTTTTAATTACTCTTAATTTATTTTTGAAAGATAAGTTTTTAATGGAGATTCTCTCTGATTATTTTTCAGAGTGTAAATATCAATGCAATATATTTAAAAATAGCTTAAGTACTATATATACTAAGCTGTGATAAAAGACAAGCTGGTGCTTCAGAATCCTTAGAAATACATTTTCCTCGCAAAATATAAGTTCATGAAAATTTTACTATTTGCACTTAGTAGGTAAAATGTGTTACTCTACCAACAGAAGCAATTGTAATAAAATTGCTTAAATTCTACAACCTGTCTTAGAAATTTGGATTAGGATGAAAATAAGCTTAAGGAGAAAGAAAATAGTTTGTTGAATTACAATTGGCAATCATGTCCGATTTTAAAAGAGCATTGAAGTTGGGTTGCTTGAATTTATTAAATTTCTTGACTGGCAATTTATACCAATACAGTTACTATAATAGACAAATACCCAAATAGAATTTCTAATGGAAAATTTTTTTAGAAGTAATATATATGCAATCGATTGCATATGCATTTTGTTCCAATTATGATTCTTGGAACAAATTAACCCTCTAAGCGGTCTGCACTTAAAGTCTTGCCATTCTGGAGATGCTTCGAAAATGCACCGCACACATTTTTTTGCCGTCAGGTGGGGTTCTCAAAAGCGGTTGAGCCGTATTTTTAAGAATGTGGCTCGGCCGCTTTTGGGAATCTTGCTTGAAGGCAGGAAAAGCATCTCTGGAATGATGGGATTTTACGTGAAGACCGCTTGGAGGGTTAATAAAATCATATTTTGTTTAAAAACATTCAATATATAATTAAAAATGACATGTGAAATTGATTTATTTAAAAAGAAATTGACTTCCTTGAAGGATATTTTGATTTAGAAATGTAATGTCTATTTTTTCAGTTTAAATTCTGAAAAATTTTTGATGGTCTGCCCAAGAATCGGAAAATTTGTATTTTTATAAAAAATTCAATTACAAAAATGATAATTCATCAAATCAGTAATGTATTATTGGATATGAGTTCCAAGTTTAGTGAATTCTTAGCTACTTTTAGCAACTATGGTAAATAGATGGCACATCACTCCAGTTTTTTGCTTTTCATCCTTTTCCTTTTGAGTGAAATGCAAAGGGATGTAAATAAGTGACAAAATAGTTATAGGGGTGTGCCATATAGTTATCAATCATATTAGTCCACCCAGCATAAAATGTTCATTAGTAGTCCACGAAGTTCTAAAGGTGGACTGCTGGTTTAAATCACACATTTATCCTATTAATGCAACTAGAAAAAACAAATTTGTTTACTATATTATAATTCATTTAAATATTTAGAGAGAAAACAAGCTATATAATCTAACTTAAAGAGATATATTTATGGTTGAATCTATAATTTGTATGGATTATACAATTGTAGTATTAATTAAAGAATTATTTACATTTTGTTTTGAAATTTTAGGACTTTTAAATTAACTGTTTAACTAGATAAACTATTTTGGACATTAACTGTGGAGACTTGACTGTGCATCAAAAATATATTAATTTTTTATATTGGGTTAAGATTTTCATAATTTTTTTCTTTTTTACACTCGATAAAATGTTATACATGCAATGAGTTATTTTATAGAATTAATGTTTGTAGTTAATGATTTCTAATTACCTATGAAGCATTTAGTTTGTTACTGAGTTGTTGCATTTCTTGATTTTGTATTTTATTTATTGGTCATATTTTATCCTTTAAAAATGTTGGCTATGAATATAAATTTGTTATTTTATAAAATTTATGATTTTTTTTTATTTAAATGCATATAAATTCTCAATTGATTTTTTCCTGTATTCAATTGATGAAAATTGTATATTTGTAATGGATACTTGCATTTTATCACATCAATGATGGAAATTGGTTAAAAGGATAGCTCTACAGTCATTTTGGTGGTCTACAATTTGCCATACTTTTAAAAGCAACCAATTTGTTCAAGTCAAATAGATTATTTGATTCTTGTTTAGTATATAATTGACATAGAATAGTGTGTGAATTTTTTGTACTGTAATGAATATATGGTATTGCTGTAATGCTTAGTTTGTAGTATTTTGTTCTAATTCTAGAGTGTGTATAGTAAATTTATTGAATATTTTTTAATGCTTAAATGTGTATACTTTGGTACCTTTCAGGTTTTTCAAACCATCTGCCAGTTGTTCGAGAAGCATTTGTAAAGGAATTCCTTCAATGAATCAAAATTTGATTTGACATCAGTTAGAATTGTGAAGCATAATTTATTTGCACATTATAATCAATTGTTGTGCATTTATTATGCCTACTAATTTACTTAGGCTAGAACAATGATTTAAGTTATGATTCATTGTTGTTTTTAGACATAAATTATTCTTCATTCTTTCTCCCTCTTTCTTTTTTTACTTGTTAAAATATAAATGTTTTAGAAATCATGTATGCAACTGTTAGCTGACTCTGGCAGCCTTTTATTGTATTTAGATTGTTACTGTACTTGTTAAACATTTTCTATTCAATTTTGTGCTGTTGAACACTTTTTAACATTTCTATTTATTTGTGGCACTGTTGAGTTGTATCATATGCAGCCTTTATATGTCTTCGTATTTTAAAGCTTTTTAATATGTATTGGCTAATCTGCTTGTTTCCTATAGTTATGGTATAATATGTGTCTTAAAAATATATATATATTGTTATAATTTATTTTGAAATTAAGTATCAAATCCATCTGATTTCTTGAATCGTTTGAAATATATTTTGAAATGCAAATAAATTTATTTTCAATTGAATTTTTAGTTTAGAAGTATAATCTCTAATATCTAAATAGATGTAAAATGTTTTTAGTATGCAATATCTTTGTTCGGACAAACTTTTGTTTCAATTTTGCTGTATTTTATTACTGAGCAGAAAACTTCTAACACATAAATCTATATATATTGTGTAATTTTTCTGCATAAATGTTATGCATTTAAAATTCTGTACTCTTAGAATTCTTAAATTTTTTTTAAATATTTAAGGGAAAAAAAATTGCTATTGTCCTAATTATATGCTACTGTCTCAATTTTCGAAATGAAATCTTTTATAATTTAACTCACAAATGAGTTTCTTTACAATTATTGCAATCTTGTGAATGTAAAAGAATTGAACAAATAAATATATGTATAAATAATCTGTGCATTTTTATGTAATATAATAGCTACTTAATGCAATTTTTGAAAAAAGAAAATATAAAGCTGTTTTTATGTATTGAAATATAGAATCTTAAAATTCCTTATTCTATTTGGAATATCCAAGCAAATATTTGTTAAATAATTACACAATATACACTCGCTTCCAAAAGTTAAGCACGAAGATGTAAAATGCAAAAAAATAAACAAATACTTCTTTGATTGACACAAAATTTGGCAGTAAAGTAGTATATATATTTATACATAAAACAAAATCAATAATATACAGAAATGAAAACAATATTAAATTTTTGTAAGTTATCAGATAATGTCATACTGGAGACTTAAACAGAATTATGTATAAAGTAAAAATAAACAGCATAAAATGAAAAAAAAGGACATTAATAGAGTATCTGATCCCCTCTCATCTGTATGCAAAGTTTACACATTCTGACCATGCTTTCAATTAGGTGGTCAACCACCGCAGAATTAAGCAATTGCCATTCTTCTTGTAGAGCAGTTTCCAGCTCAATAAGAGTGGCTGGAGGTGGAAAACAAGAAGCTACAGCACGGCCGAGATAATCCCAAAGATTTTCAATGGGATTAAGGTCGGGCGAATATGATGGCCACGCCATACGTGCAATCCCTTCACTCTCCAGGAAGTCATCAACGATGTCAGCTCTATGGGGACGTGCGTTATTGTCAATTTAAACAAAAGTAGGGCCAACTGCTGCAGCGTACAATCTCGCAATGGGTTCTAGGACTTTATCTCGATACCGGACATCTGTCACAGAACCCAGTTTAAAGATGTGCAGGTCAGTGCGGTTCCTAATGAAATCCATGCCCACACCATAATACTTCCGCCTTAGATTGCGTGATGTTTTGGGCTGATTGCATGTTCCTTGTTTACGCCATATCCTTATATGTTTGTCATCTGGCTCCAGAGCAAATTTTGACTCATCAGTAAACATGACATTGCCCCAGTCAGACA
Source organism: Trichonephila inaurata madagascariensis (assembly GCA_019973955.1). Classification (NCBI taxonomy): domain Eukaryota; kingdom Metazoa; phylum Arthropoda; class Arachnida; order Araneae; family Nephilidae; genus Trichonephila; species Trichonephila inaurata. Next base: position 233,165 of record BMAV01010775.1, on the reverse strand, counting down.
CAGTCCAATTGCCATGTTCCCGGCACCACTTTAATCGTGCCCCTCTTGATTGGATGGATAGAGGAACACAAACTCGAGGTACCTGGGCATACAATCCTTTCAAATGTAATCTTCAGCATAGAGAAGGTGTAGATATAGCCTTACCAATGGACGCTGTAACCATGGAGGTCGCTCTGCGATTCCGCTTGGCTACAATAGCAATATATCGATCTTCCCTGGGGGTTGTAACACTTGGGCGACCACCTACGGGTCTTCGGACAATCTGTTTCTGGTCATCTACCAGGAACTAGTGGCATTCATGCCAAAAAAGAGTTGCAGTTGTGTTATTGAGTAGGTGTTCATAATGTTTTGGCAGTGTATATGCATATGTTTAAAGTAATTTTATTTTTATTTTATTCAATACATATGCATTTGAAAAGATTGTATTTTTATTACATTTCTAGTAATTGAAATTAAAACACATTATTACAATCCTTATCTTTTTCAGTATCTGGAAATGGATCCAAGGAAAAATTTTTCTTTGCTTCAATATATATCAATAATATTTGTACTGGAATGAAGATTTAAAAAAAAAATATTACAAAAGCTACTCAAATACTGTGGATGTTGCACTAAAATTCCTTATGGATTATTCATACTTCCTATTTATTGCATTTATCGCTAATAGCATATGAAATTTTAAAATCGTATTATTATAAAAATTAATCTAATGATTTATATAATAAGTATACAAATTAAATTTATTTACGTATTATGAACTGCCACAGACCATTCTAAAAAAACTCTTGAAGCAGACATGTTCTGTGACACTCTATGAAATGATTAATGCCCCATGGGTTGTGAAGTGGACTAGCATCTGCAGTGTTATCCTACACCAACTCACAGAGAGGGAGTGGTTCAAATGAATATAAATGTCAACTTTTACTGAACACTCATCACCAGAAGAAATAACAATTCCGTTCATGTTAAAGCTGGTTTTAAAACGTGTGCTACACGCGCATATGTGGGCGATCAGGGAACAGCATCTCCAATCTTTGAAAAACTCCCAATGCTATCTGCCCCATAACTACTTTCAACCTAGTTGGGCAAAGTTCAGCCGTGAGATTTTCATCAGAAAACTTGTATTAAATTTATTTTGCTGTTTGTGTTTTGCAAATTCTTAATATAGCTTCTTGGTACTCAGCTAACCAAATTTCCAGATCACTTTGGAATTTTTATCAGTGTAAAAATCATTCTGGACTTGTGTGCGTCATGACCCTTAAACATTCAACTAGCAATTAAGGAAGTTCGGCACATGATTTTTCGTAAAATTATTGATTTTCACTTTTTATATTTTTTAAAAGTTTAAATAATTCTGTTTAAAATGATATATGATATGAGAAAATACGATAATTAGAAGTTTTTTTTATTTTTTCCCCTTGGCACGCATCACAAATGAGCTTTGCTAGGAGCACCTGTGTTTCCCCTTTGCATAAGTTTCTGATGAGCACGAATCCATATGATGCTCAAATGTAGAAATTAGTGTAATGGGCTTATCCAAAAGTGTATGGGTACTCGTCTTTTAGATCTTAAAAGCGAAACAGAGAAAAAAAAAGTTAAGTTATAAAAAACGCCCAAGAGGTCATAATCGACTCACTGATACTTTAATGTCGAAATTCAAAGAAATTATACTATGACTATTAGAAAAAATATCAATGATCTATACAGCATGAAAAGTGCTATTTGGGCTGTTTATTTTCATCTATCTTCAAGCAAGAGCCCTCAACATGGGCTATTTCCTGCGATTATAAATGCCTGGTGCAAGTTTCAAAAGACAGAAGCTGAATGTAACGAATGATCATAAACACATGCACCATAATGAATTAAATGAAGCCAATTTTTAGAGATCTAGGTGATCCTATATTATTAAGAAAATGTTTACATGGGAAAGACCCAGAACCCAAATGTGTCAGTTAATAACACTATATGGTCAGTGATTCCAAGTTCTACATTTGTGGAGTTAAAAACTCTAAAAAATTAGGGATAAATATGGATATTGCAATGTTCAATATAAATAATGTAGCAAAATTAATGATCTTAAAACATTGTGATATTGAACTAAGTTGTAACTGTGAGTAGTGCTTAAGAAAATTAGATGCACGTAGGATTCGTGTAGCCCAACAAAAGCATCTTGAGATCCCCAAAAAGGAAAAAATTGTTAAAAATAATGGAAAAAAGAAAATTAGAAGATTCTTTTGTAGGAGCAGAGAGTTAAAAAAATGCTTCATATGCTTCTGGAAAGTACTAAAGAAAGTAAATGCTCAAAAAATTAATAATTTTTTACTTTAAAGCTAGTTTTTTTTTCAAAATGTAATATTTTCTCTTTTTGTACCTTTTTCTCAAAAACTATTTATGATACAATCCTGAAATTTTCAGTGAGGATACTTTTAACATGTTTTACACATTTTAATGGAGGGAATTAGATATATCTTGCAAACAGTTTTAGATATTTTTTAAAACTAAATTTTAGGGGAAAATTTTTTTTAAAAAATTCATAATTATTTTAATTTTTAACAAAAGGATACCCCCTTTCCCCCGTTAAGTTGTTATTGATAGTACACATAACCTACAGTAAAAATTTCATTCATGAGAAGTAAGTAGTTTTTGAGAAAAATTACGCAATTTAAAATAGGCTCCTATGGACGTACCAAACCCCCTTAATTATCTTAACCATTGTTCCAGGATATATTTAGCAATCCTAAATCGTGTATCACACTTTGAAAACCCACTGTATTTTTTCTCCCGTAAAACTACTCGAGTCTTCAATGCAATTATAATTAAGTACTAAACATTTTTTTTTTTTTTTGCGCGGAGTTAGTTCGCCAAAACAGTTCCCCCTCCCCTTATTGGGAGAAGTTGGCATCAAGTTGTTGTATTATACATTTTGCTTTGGATATCATAAGCGATTTGATTTCATTATGTTCATAGAATCTTTAACATTTGGACTCGTTTCTGCAAAGAGTACATGATATCGTCTTACGCATTATCAAAATATTAAAAAAAATGTCTGCAACGGACGATGATTGACCCATGAAACATTCAATCTTTTCCTCAAACATATTCTTACTGTATCATCTCTCAAGTGTTCTTAAACATTTCGGAGTGACGACTTTATTTTGTGTACAAAAATTTTGTGTGACCCCATAAGCTTACACACGCTTGGGTACTTCTAGATGTGTTTTATTTGTAGTATATACTATTATTTAGCAATATTAAACATCTGCAATAAGTTTTTACTTAAAATATAAAGAAATGGATATTTAACAAAATGAAAAACACGTAAAAAATAACTAATTACACACGGTAAACTATATATAAACTCAAGGGGGTAGTTACCGCCGTATCAATGATACAGGGGCTCTAACATGTGTATCTACAGTTCTACTAACTGGGTTCCTATATCTGAAAGTGGCCCCGGATGAATTTAGATACAGGGTCCTCTCAGAATTAGCTACGCCCTTGCATAAACTATTATCTGTTTATTAAGGCTACCTTCGGCTAATGTTAAAGAATAGGGGCCAAATTCGGACTATTTTTGCAGATATAAAAGTACTCACACACACACACAAACATTAATATTATATTCTGGTTACACTATCCTGTAGAGAATCACTTATTTTATCATACTACTCGTTTTTATCCGAGTTAACACATTTTCTTTTATAAAATGTGTTTTGCAATTCGTTTCCTATACCGTAATGCTAAATGATCTATCCCTTCACATGTTAAAAGGAAAAACTAATTATTTATGAAATATTTTGAAATTTTAAAAACATTATATTATAAACAAATGCATCAGTAACAATGTCACCAATTTCTATAAAAATGGAGGCATTTTTTCTGTCCGAAAATGTGCTCCGCGTCAAGTTCACGCTGTGACGGGCTCACGCGTCTTTTCTTTAACATAACCTCTGGGTTCTTTGGTGGCCAAGATTAATGGCAACTCTTTTCCAACCAAAACCCAAGAAGCGAAATGTGAACAAGAAATGCAAACAAGATGGCTTTTAAAAGAACAGAAGTTTCAGTAAGCGAAATGGCAATTTGGGGAATGTTATGTATGAAAGAGAGTAGAGGGAATTGACAGCCTATCGTGAGGTTACCTGGAAAAATCAGCCATTACTACAAGGTGCATACCATTGCACGCTCGCCCAGACGTCTCGGTCATAAAGATCGAATCTAAGTTTGGATTAAGGTAAAACTGATTATTTGATATTAGGACTTGTAATATTATTAGAAGTAAGAGTAGGCGGAAAATAATTATATCTTAGAGAAAGTGGTCTAAATTATGCGATTCGGTTAAACTATCCTTGTGTGCTTGTTCATTATAGATTCTCTCTTATTTAAATTTATGTAAATTGTTAGACATTTAAGATGCCTGACTAGTGCAAAATCATCAATTTTGATCGAAATGACAAAAAATTTTTTATTTGATATTTTTAATATTTGAATTTTTTCCTTTCTAAAAATACCTTACTTTTGCTTGTACTCCAATTATTTACGAAGTTATAGCAGTTTTTATGTCTTTGTTGTCATTTTTCGATTTGCTTATGTTCTAGCTACTCGATACTTCGCTCCTCATTTAACTTATTATTTTGATATATTTTATAAAAAAAACTGTCTTTTTTAAGACAAAATATTGATTAATTATGGCTAAATCAAGATCTGGGAGGTCTAAGAAGCGCCGATTTACTGGAAATCGTTATACCATTCGTGCTGCTATTAATGAGAATGATGAAACATCTGAGCTCAATTCTACTGAATCCGCTAGTGCCAAAAAATTGGAATCAAGCCATACGTTTGGATATTTTCTCAGAAAGATTGTTTGGAACTTATGAAGACAATAGAATTGTCAGCTTGACAACTTTAATTTCAATTTTTGCCATAGTTTGTTGCCCTGATTGTTATTCTCAGGGCTTGGAACTTATAGAAGACTCTGTCAGTGGATTATGCTCACATATGAACCTGAAGTGCAAAAACTGCTCCTTCTTTAAAGGTTTCCCTACGACAGAGAAGATGAAAGGTTCTTGTCTTATAAACTCTTCAATTGTTTTGGGGCTAAGGATAATCGGGAAAGGATTTTCTGCCGGCAAAAAGTTATATGCTTTCCTCGGTTTACCTTTCCTGTCAAAACTTGCTTTCCGCAATCAAGAAAGGAAACTGTTGAAAGCAACTGAACGTGTTGCTCAAGAAAACATCAACGCTGCATTGAGTGAAATCAAAGGCTCAAATAGTTTCACTAAATGTGGAATATCTATTGATGGTACTTGGCAACGCAGAGGCTACTCATCTTTGAATGGGTGTGTAAGTGCCATATCAGTTGACACCGGTAAAATTTTAGACATTGAAGTTATGACGCAATATTGCCACATATGCGCGAAAGGCAATAGCCAATCATCAAAACATTTATGTTCGAACTATAAAGGTTCTGCGGGGAACATGGAAGTTGTTGGAGCCTACCGTATATTTGAGAGATCAAATGTAAGGGATGTGCAATACAATGAATACTACGGAGATGGGGACTCGAAAGGATATGAATCTGTTAAAAACTTTTATGGAATTAATACAGTAACCAAACTCGAGTGTATAGGCCATGTACAGAAATGTGTAGGGGGGAGGTTGCGTCAATTAAAAAAAAACGATGAAAGGTTTGGGAGGGAAAAATAAATTAACTGATAAATTAATTGACAGAATTCAGAACTATTATGGAATAGCTATTCGAAGCAATGTAGGTAATCTACAAAAGATGATGAGTAGTGTAATAGCTGCATTTTTCCACTGTGTATCTGGAAAAAATAATCCATTGTATGGACAGTGTCCTGAAGGATCTGAGAGTTGGTGTCGTTACCAAAGGGCAAAAGCAGCAGGGAGTCCCCTCAAAGAAATTCAGCTAGGACTTCCTAATAAAATTATAAACCAAATAAAGCCTACATATCTAAAACTGTGTAATGAAAATTTGTTGAAAAAAATGTCTTCATGGTAAGACACAGAATTGTAACGAAAGTTATAACAACATTTTGTGGAATATTGTTCCCAAAAATATATTTATTGGATTGGGGAAACATTTCGTTTGGGTGCATTATTAGCTCTAATACTTTTTAATTCTCGTTATGCTGGTATATTATCAGTAATTCGAAATGTAAATGGTTCCCTTCCTGAAAGTGTTGCTCAAGAGTTACTTAAATTTGATAAACAACGGATTTCAACATCTTTAAGACACTCTTTACCGATTGCAAAGTTGTCTCGAAAAAAAAGAAAAGCAGCAAAAAAAACAAAAATAACTAAGGATGAAAAAACAGAAGGCTTAGTATATTCATATGGAGGGTTTTAAAGTACTTCTTTGCATGATTTTTATTCTAATTTATGATAACCTTTGTGATAAACAATATTTTTTTTAAGAGCTTTTTCGTGAATGTTTACTCCTAAAACAACACAAATATATTTTGTATTAAATATTTCTTAACTTCTAAAATAATATGGAAGAATATATATTTGTTTTTCTATGTAAAATGTTTTTATTTTTTAATGGAATAAGATTTTTTAAAGTGCTTTTTATATGTCTAATCTGTATTTCGTAAACTATGTACTTAGACTTTAAGAAAAAGCTTTTTGACACTATAAAGTTGTTAAAGATATTAAAAGATAAAAGTTTGAAGAAAGTATATAATATTCATAATTGCTTTGAAAAGGTTTGTTCTTTTGATATATAGAGGTTTTATAGGGTTTTTTAGCACAGTATAGTTTTTTAAATTTTGAATTTTAAATCTTTAAATGCATTTTTCTCTGAAACAGATTTTTTGATATTTTACAACATGGTAAGCATGATATCTCAAAAAGTTCTGTAGATAATTGTCTGAAATTTTGTATAATTGTGCATTATTATAGTATGTATGCTGTGACGTAGGGATTAAGAAAAAACAGCATGTTTATCTTTTTTATGATTTTTTTCCTGTGATAAATGCGAAATATTTGTAAAATTTGCATTGCGTGCACTTTTTGACCTCTAGTTCAGTAATAAATTAAAAGTTTTCAAAGATATTAGGTCAATTCATCAGTAACTGTTTTCTGAGTAAAATTATATGGTTTTTTTAAAATTTTATGCATTAGAATTTATTTTACTATGTTTAACGTAACGTGCAAATAACGTCTAATTTAAACCTAAAATTGGCCATATTTAAAAAAAATACATTGAAAGAATTTTTTTTTTTTTTTTGCTTTTTTTTATTAGTTTTCAGTTATAATTAAACAAAAAATGAGTTTAAAAATAAATTTTTAGCAAAATTTTAAAAAAAATGTCTTCGCAACTAGTCAGGCACCTTAAGTTCTATTCTTAATAAAGTCATATTAAGAATTTAAAATGTCTATTCCTTTTGCAAACCCTACACCACCGATCAAAGATACGGTCACCAAAGGGGGGCTCTCCTACATATGGCGAAAACAGCCTTAAGGGTAGTCATTTTGAGTTCACTTCCGAGATCATCACCTTCTTATAGTCGCGACGGACCATTTGTAACACTTGCTCTAATCTTTTCTTGCTTGAACTCTTTTATCATATCTTCCTGATTACAAGCAATAAATATAAAAAAATATCTTTAAAAGCAAACATTGCCTTTCTTGTATAGCTTGGCTAGTAACCCAATTTTCCTTTTTTTAAAATACCGTAAAATCCGGCGTATAACGCGCACCTATACTTTCAAGCTTTATTTTTTAATTTTTAGGTATATTCGCCGTATAACGCGCACCCCCTTTTTTGCGAAAAAATTTGAAATG
>BMAV01010775.1:207580-220359 GCA_019973955.1 Trichonephila inaurata madagascariensis | reverse complement strand
GAGCCATTGTATGAGTGGCAACACATGTGGTTGCAGGATGTCATGGACATACCACTGGGGTGTCATGGTGCCACGGATCAATACTAGGAGTGACGTATATTGTAGGCAATGGCACCCCATACCATCACGCCAGCTGTAAGAGCGGTGTGTCGCTGTAAAGCAAAGGCAGGATTGAGGCGTTCACCACGGGTTCTCCACACTCGAACACGATTGTCATCACTGCTGAGATTGAATCTGGATTCGTCGCTGAAGACGACCTGGTTCCATTCCTCTGCAGTCCAGTTTCCTCGTGCGCGGCACCACTCCAAATGGAGGCGTCGATGGGTGGGCGTCAAGGGCAGCAAACAAACGTATTGGGCACCGTGATCCCAAATGTCCTTCACCCAGGTGATTTCGTATGGTTTGAGAAGACACAGGGGTCCCTAGTGAATGTGCTATTGATGCCTGGATGGCGTCCGATGAAGCAGTTGGCTGTACGCGTGCATTTCTTACGATGTGGTGGTCTTCTCAACGACTGGTCTGTCGAGGGCGTCCTGAGCCTGGTCTTCATGTAAATGACATCTCTCGGATCCACTGGTCCCAACACCTCCTCACAACACAATCAGAGCGGCCTAATTGACGAGCTATTCGCCTAGCTGACCACCCAGCCTCCATCATGCCGATGATTCTCCCTCTCTCAAAATGCGACAGTTGCTCACATTGTCTTCGAAAATGGTGTAATGACATGTCTACCTCAGCTCTTTCTTTGTAAACGATTCAGACACACTCTCACAAGCTTTGGTTACCTGTTTTATACACCACGGAGAACGACGTTAAACGCCCTCTACCGACTATACGTAATGCGCAATCATGCTGCATTTCTAATCATTTGCATAATTCTCCGATATGTATCTTCATGCCAAGTCTCGTTACGATCCCGCAATTATTTCTTGGTGCACTAATTTTTTTGTCCATGAGTGCAAATATGTATATACACTGCTGGCCACCGTAAATGCAACACCAAGAAAGTCAAGAGATAGCACAACAAAATTTATTTTGTAGGTAACATGTTGACCAAGTATCAAATGATTAAATTTATAGACTTCTGTAAAGTGTGATTCCTGCCAGAATCAGTAGCCAGAGTAGCCGCCATTGTTGGAGATCACCGCTGCCACACACCTCGGCATTGATTCAAAGAGACTGGATGTGTTCTTGCGGTACAGCAGACCAAGCAGCTTCCACACGTTGCCAAAGTTGATCTGGTGTGGCAGCTGGAGGTGTAATCTGGGTCAATCGTTGAGCAACCATGGACCACATGTTTTCTATCGGCGAAAGATCCGGAGAGCAAGCCGGCCAGGGAAGCAATTCAATCTGGTGACTGACGAAGAACCTTTGGACAATGCGTGCCTCGTGTGGTCGTGCTTTATCCTGTTGAAATATGGCTGTGGCCAAGCCCTGAAGGTAAGGAAGGACAACTGGCTCCAACACCTCGGAGATGAAGCGCTGGTTGTTTAAAGTACCGGCAATGCGTACTAGAGAAGTGCAAGAGTGATATCCAATACCGCCCCATACCATAATACCCGGTGCACGACCAGTTTGGTGGTGCATAACGCAGCTGTTCAGCATCCTCTCTCCACGGTGTCTCCAGACTCGAATCGGACCATCGTGGTGTTGCAGACATATGCGTGACTCGTCAGTAAGGACAACTTCATTCCATTCTGCCGCCCACATCCTTCTTTCCTCACACCATTGGTGGCGGAGACGTCTGTGGTTCTGCGTCAAGGGTAGACCAAGAAATGGATGTCTTACGGACAGACCACTCTGCTGTAAACGGCGTCGAATGGTACGCGCAGACACTGAATGATGCGTTACAGAGTCAATGTGCTGTGCTACGGTTCGTGATGTGACTGAGCGATCCGTCACTGCCATGCGCACAATTTGCCTGTTCTCACGTGAAGTGGTGCACTGAGGTGGATGCGATCGACCGCGTCGGTCCGTCGTACCTTCCTGCATCCAAGGGTCACATATCCGCACTACAGTTGTTTGTTTTCGTCCAACACGACTACCGATTTCCCTGAAAGATAATCCACAATCTCGGTAGGCCACTATCCTTCCTCTGCCGAACTCGGATACTTGATCAAAAGCTGATCGCTGTTTTGTGCGAGACATAACTAATCGTTTTTTGAAAAAACCACAAGAAAAACACAATTGCCGAACTTGAAATCGTCCAAATCTCCAAACCTTAAATAGCGCTTTGAGGTGCCGCCACAGGCGCGCGTGATGTGTGTCTGCGCTGAAATTCTAATCATTTGCATATCTCACCTCCGCTAATGCTAATGCTAATGCTTCAGGGTGTTGCATTTACGGTGGCCAGCAGTGTACATATGACAGAATCACAATATTAAGGTACCAGACTGGTTTAAAATAATCATTTTCATCAAAAAAAAAAATCGAAATTTCTTTTATAGTCTATTTTTGTAGCCTGTTTAATAAACTTTCTAAAAATATCATACTTTTAATTCTGAGTCAATTAGAAAAAGAGTTATAGCTGTTTTTGTTTGAGGTACTAAGCCAATATCGAAACCGGAAGTGTGAGTTTTCGATTGATTTTCACCGGCAAAATGAGATTTTTATTCTTTTAAAATATTTTAACGAATTCTTTTAATGTTTAGTAAACTTTATTTCACTTTATAAATATTTTAATAGATATATTTGGCCTTCAAATAGGCAACAGTTAACTGATTGCAGTGTTGGTTTTGATTTAAGCGAGTTGCTATCTTTTTATCATTTGTGTTTAAAATTAGATCTCTTTTTAACTTTTTTATTAGTACTTTTATATAGAGTTATAATAATTTTTAATTAAATTAAAGTTGTCATGCTAAAAACAAGATCAATGAGGTAAAAAAGAAGAGATTTCCAGAGAGTAGAATTTGTCGGTGAAACGTTGAAAGAAAAACCAACGGATCTTTCAAATTCAGTTATTAATTCTATTAAAAAGATTTATAATTAACTTTGCGATCAAAATCTCCTAAGAAAATGTCTTCACGGGAAAGCTCAGAACTGCAATGAAAGTCTTAACAATGTCGTGTGGAGTATAATCCAGAAAGACAATTTTGTTGAGCTAAGAAATTATATTGCAATAATAGATTTAATTCTCTATTTGCTGGTCTATTACCTCTACTTCAAAAGTTAGAAATGAAATTATGTTCTGAAATGAAAGGATATTCTTGTTACCTTGACAAAATGAGAATTGTTAATTCTACGAGGCATTCTAAGCCAGATAAAAAAAGGTCTCGTAAAAAAAAGAAAGGCCCTTCAAAAATGCAAAAGTTTGAAGTATGAGGTTCAGAAAGACACAACATACAAATCTATGGAGTTTTAATACCTTCCTAAATCTTGAAAAGTTTTATTGCAAATATAAATTTTATTTTGAATTTTCTGAAGAATGTAATATTTTAACATAATGGTTAACGATAAGAGTGATATTTCTTAAAGTAAATGAAATATTCTTATGAAATTTTTTGATTTTGATCTTTGTATTATAATGAATGCTTTCTGGTAAAAGCTAAGAGTAATTTTTCAATTAAGTTATTTCTTAATGTAATTTTATATGAAAAAAAAAGTTTCTTAAGAAAATTCTGGGTTTTTTCATTTTGAACACCTGTATTTCATAATTTTACAGTAGAATTTGAACTTTTTTTAATATAACGTAGTTATATAAACGTTAAATAATTGTATTCCTGCAAACATTTTATTTATTTTTGTGATATATATATTTTTAGAGTTGTTAGCAAAAGAGCAATTTTTTGTTATATTTTGGTACAAATTTCTCAATATTTTGAAAAATAAGGTTTGGCGATTGTTGCGATAATACGTAAGAATCAAATGAAATTTAAAAAGTTGTCTAAAACAGAGAAAAAACGTTCTTATTAAAAGCTCCGTCGATTTATTTCGTGAAATTAAAATCTTTCCAAGTGGGAAAAAAATATTGTTTCCAAACATTGAATGTGTTATATCGTGGCATTTGGCTATGTCTTTATTTCAGGTAATTTTTTTTTTAACGGAAACTATTTGGTAGAAAAATAAGCAGCGTACAGAAGTCCATTATGTAAATTTCATTTTCGCTTAATAAAGAAAAATAAATTTAGCTTAAAATTACAGAAAAAAAAAACACGATGTAGAATTTAAGCAAAATTGTAAACATCCCGCGATAATGCTATCCGATTGTTGCTAATCTACAAAACAAAATTTGAGTTGTTGAAAGAATCATTTTTAAAAACTGATTTATTCGAAAAATAATCCCAAATACGTATCAAAGAACAAAAAAATAGTTAAATATGACAACCAACAAACATAACCATAGTAGAAATATACATTAATTCGGAAAAAACTATGTGTAAAGTTTAAATTTTCGCATTCAGAGCGAATCGTGACATCATATGACGTCATAATATCAAAAAATCACTTAAAAATTAAATTTAAAAAAATTTAGAAGGAATTTCGAAATAAAAAGTACATAAGATCCTGATCGGTGTCAAATGCAACGTTGTGTCAAAATTTCAGATAAATCCATGTAGAACTTTTTGAGTTATGCGAGCATACACAAACCAACACAACATTTTTATATATATAGATACACCAGCTAGAAAACTTCTGCGTTCCCCCAAAACAAATCATAGAGCAAAGGTAAAATTTAATAGAAGTATAATTTTTTTTCTAACAAAATTTTATGAATTTGTTTACTATTATTTAAATGTTGAGCATGTAAGAATGAGAGAGAGAGAGAGAGAATTGATTTCGAATTAAAACTACGTTAGATAGTGGTTTTTTTGTATCAAAGCACACACAAATAGTAGGCAGAAAAAGTCTGCGTTCACCATTTGAATATTCATGATTCTTGGAATTTTTATCAACAGACGTTATAGGTTAATGCATTCAGTTATCAAGCAAAACAGTTAAGGAAAGTTGTGAGTATCTCACATTTTTGTGAGATACGAAGCATTTCAAGGACATGGAAAGTAAAAGGAAAGAAATTAGTATCAGAGAGAGTAAAATCATCGTGAAAATGGGGAAAGATGGAAAAAGTCGTCGGGATATAGCCAGATCCGTTGGTATTCATCTATCCAGCGTGTTATTGATAATTTTAAATCTACTAGAACTTACTAATCCAAACCTCGTCCTGGTCATCCATCTAAACTCACAATCAGAGAAAGACGAAGTCCTTGTTGAAAAAAAATCCGCGTTTGGTTGCAGCTCAAACAGCAACCGACGTTCACGAGAAGTTTAACAAAAACATTTGTGGGGATACTGCAAGAAAAATCTTGAAAACGGCTGGTGTAACGTCTTAAGCATATAAGTGATGACACTTGTTTGGTATTTTGAAGTTTTATTTTCACGCACACAGGACAGTTCACAGACATTAAATAATTTACATTATATACACGCGTTTTAAGTAAAAATCATTAATATTCCGAGTGTTGACAATTTGTAGAGAGATAATCCCTTACGCTCGCTGATGGAGCTAAAAATATAATCTCTCTTGTCGAGAGGAAAACACACACTTTGAAAAGCTCTACACGGTCACGGATGGAGCACACAAAATCTTGGCCTCTCTCGTCGAGAGGTAATTACACTCCCAATTTCCACACTGCGCTCACTGGCTGAGCCCACAGAATCGACCGCTCTCATAAACATCGACTGCCTCTGGCTTGGCACTCGCGCATGCACAGTCCTTCGGATCAGTCCGCGTTGCCACCTAGAGTTTTAGAAGGGGGTCTAGAGTTCGTTACAAACTCCTCCAGCCTCCAGATTTTGCTTTCTCCGGACACAGGAGAAACAAATGTTCTTTGTTCCAGTTCTAAGGAAAGAAATTGAGAAATTCATCACGGACACCTTCCGCCTCCAGAATTTGCTTTCTCCAGACATAGGAGAAACAAAAGTCTCTTCTAGTTCAGTTTATCTATGCTAAATGCAAAATGTTCAACATTAACAAGATCATTTTCGATAACGAATTCGATATTTGAAGTGTTCTCTGACTCATGACCAGGCCATAAAAAAGAACTTATGCACACAATAAAAGTAACGTAGAAAGTATATATGCAGCACAAAAACACACTAAAATATATAAATAAAACTACTAATTAATTGATTATACATGATGAACTAAAAAAGAATACACACATATATATTACACATTACAAAATGATTTTAAAAAAAACAACGACAATATGGCTATACATAGTACACATAGATTGACCTATCTAGTCTGAATGTAGGGAGTTTCTACTTAAGCAATCCATATTCAAATTGTCTTTCCCCTTTTTATGCGTTATGGTAAAATTGAAAGATTGCAAGGCTAAAGCCCAGCGTAGTAATCGTCCATTATTACCAGCATTATTTTTCAGCCATACCAAAGGATTGTGATCTGTCTGAATGTAAAATTCGGTTTGCCCGTTGATATACCCTTTCAATTTTTTTATTGCATATAAAATTGCAGCACACTCCTTTTCCGTGGTGGAATATTTCCTCTCAGTAGCAGTAAATTTCTTACTGAGAAACAGTATAGGATGTTCTTTGCCATTATCATCCTTTTGGGTTAACACAACACCATATCCCTGATCTGACGCATCTGTTTGTAATATGAATGATTTGGAAAAATCGGGTGCATGTAACACGGGCTTCCCAGAAAGCTTTTCTTTTAACATTTTAAATGACTCATTACATTTGTCATTCCATACAATTTTACCCTTTTTATTATAACCTCCTTCAACAAATCTATTAAAGGTGCAACTATAGCTGAAAACATAGGAATGTATTGTCTATAGTACCCAGCTAAAGCTTTGATTTGTGTTTTAGCAGTAGGAATCGGAAAATTTTGAATTGCTTCTATTTTTAGCTCAGCGGGAGAACGTTTCCCTCGACCAACGAAGTGTGACCAAGGTATTGTACTTCCTGTTGTGCAAATTTGCACTTAGAGGGTTTTATAGTTAAATTAGCCTTTTTTAATCTTTCTAAAATTTCTTGTAAATGTTTTAGATGTTCCTCCCACGTTTCCGGAAAAATTGCAATGTCATCTAAATAAGAAGTAGCATATTTTTCACATCCATTTAAAATTTCGCTCATCATTTTGCTAAAATAATAAGGAGCATTTTTAAGCCCAAATGGCATGCGTAAAGGCCTATATACACCGAAGCTGGTAGCAAATGCAGCAATTTTCTGGGCCTTGGGGCTTAGCGGAATTCGCCAGTAACCTTTAGTTATGTCTATCAACGTAATGAACTTGGCTGCTGCCACAGTTTCAACGCGTTGTTCTATATTAGGGATCGGATAAAACTCAGTGCGCGTCATTTCATTTAATTTTCTGTAATCGATACAGGGTCTCCACCTGGCGTCTCGACAAGGATCATGGGTGAAGTATACTCAGATGGTCCTGGTTCGATAATTTTGTATTTCAATTTCGGCTTTTAAAATTTCGTTCTGCCTATTTGTCATTCTATAGGGCTTATGTTGTACTCGTTTGTCACTGATTAAATCAATATCATGTTCCACTAGATTGGGTTTCCCTGGAATGTTTGAGCAGGAAACTTAACTAATAGTTTTCCCAACTGCATAATTTGCTCATCACCCAGTCTTTCTTTGAGTTGATTGTTTTCTACGATTTCCCTGAAATCAAATACATTGGGGTCAGTTAGCATATAGGGAAAATCCTCCTCCAATTCTGATAGCTCAGTAATCTCCTCGGTATCAAAAGCTGAGGTCTCTTATGATAATGTGGTACACCTTATTCCCTTCCTGATTTCCGTCAAAAGTAGTTCGTTTCGGATAAACGTTTCTCTATCTTACCTGGCCCTTTCCATTGAGGAGCAAGCTTATGGGGTTGGTTTAGGGTTAACACTAGAACGGCATCTCCCTGCTGAAATTCCCTTTTTATGGCATTTTTGTCATACCATTTCTTTCCCCTGTCCCTAACTTCTTCCATTCTAACACCGTAGCCAAGTCCCTACATTTCTTCAATCTATTTATTAACTCGAAGACATACTCTACGACGGTGTCTTCTTTTTCCTTAGGATCTAACCAACTCTCGTACAATAAAGTGACCGGGGTTCGAAGATTGTTTCCATACACTAATTCGGCCGGACTAAAACCCGTACTTTCGTGCGTCACTGTCCGCAGAGCGAAGAGAGCAGCCGGCACTTGACTTTCCCAATTTGGGGCAGCCTCAATGCAGAATACCTTTAAATCCCGTTTTACCGTTCGGTGGAAACGCTCCACCGGGTTGCTTTGGGGGTGGTATATTGAACTCCGGGAAACCTTTATGCCAAGCGGCTCATGAAAGATGTTCCTTGGTCTGTCTCGGAAAACCCATCCGACTAAAAGCCTGCAAAAGTGCATTGACTACAGATTTTGAGGTTATATCCGCCACCGAGATGACGTCAGGATATTTGGAGGCTAAACACATAACTGTAATGAGGTATTTGTTGCCTTCATTGGATACAAGCATCAACATTAATTTTACTAAAGACCAGAAATTATTGGTACAGTCACCAAAGGGGCTTTCTTTTTATCATTTGTTTTCCCCACACGTTGACAAGGGTCACACGTTTTTACAAAGTCTTCGATTTCTTTGTAACAATTTGGCCAAAAGAAATGTCTCAGTAACCGGTCTTTTGTTTTAAGAACTCCTAAGTGACCGGAAGTTCCATCATGACAAATTGTTTTGATCAGCTCTCTAAGGCATTCCACGACAACAATTAAACACTCATCTACCTCCAACTTATTCATTTTCTTTTTTACCAGAATCCCAATTTTAATCCCATATAGTCTGCCTCATTTCCTTTTTTGACTAACTCTATTATTGGGGCAAGTTCTTTACTTTTTTGCTGTTCAGCAATAAAAGTACTCAATTTTATTTGAGTCACTGGATTTATGGGTTGATTGATTGATTGAATATTAACATCGCACTGTTCAGCTACACGAGGGCTTTTGGCGACGGACCACGTAATTTTGAACCATGGTCAAGTGACGTGGACGACACTTGAGCTGGCACCCCCCTCTCCTAACTACCACATGACACCAACGGGAGGACGTTTCAGCTCTGGACAGATTTAACGTGCATCGCTGCCCTACACGGCGGGTCTTTAGTGGTATTGGGCTCGAATTCGTGACAAGGCATGCCATGATCCGATACCTATACCACTCGGCTACCGCGGCCACACTGGATTTATGGGGCTGTAACAGTCAAGAGGCAATATCTCTTCTTTTTCTAAGTTATCTGTACCCTCTTCCAAATTTAACTCAGTCTGTTAATCAGTTAGGTCTGATTCATTAAAAATCTCATTCTCCTTACTTTGTCGCGTCTGCGAGCGAGTAACTACAGTATTTACTTTTCCGACATCCGAGGAACAATTTTCCTCAATTCCTTGGAGAAGAGCCGCGGTTTGATTACCCAAGATATACCGCCCTTGATCCAAGTGGTTCCCTATCACCGCTGCTTTGGATGTTACTGTACCTAAATCGCATTTAATTTCCACTTCAGCAACAGGTAAGCATGTGATATGGTCGATCTTTGTCGACCATATCTTTGTGGGTCAGCGTGAATTAGAGGTGTGGGATTCTCGAAATGAAGAGACATTTTAGAATTCTTAATATGACTTTTATTAAGAGTTTAACTTAAATTACTTAAATATTGAACAAACTTATATTAAGTGAGAATAAACCAAAACACGTAGCCGTAGCTAAAACAGATCGCGCAATTGGATCACTTATCTAAATAATTATATTATCCGCCTACTTTCAATCCTAATAATATTACGAATACTGATTTCAAATAATCTGTCCTACCTTGAATTCCGCAACGATTCAATCACCTTCCGAAAGACAGTTAGGCTCGCGTGCAATAGTATGCACCTTGTAGTAATGGCTAGGAATCCACGATTCTATGGTAGGCCGTCAAATTACACTTCTATCTGTTCCAAACAGAACTTTCTCTAAATTGCCATCCCACTTACTGAAACTTCTGTTCTTTTAAACACTATCTTATTTGCATCTACACTGCATTTCACTTCTTGGATTTGGGTTGGAAAAGATTTGCCATTAATCTTGGCCGTCAAAGAACCCAGAGGTTATGTTACAGAAAAGACGCGTGAGCCCGTCACAAGCCTGTCATGTGATCGTCCAGGAGATGTCGAACCCATACATGCCCCCCCTTCCTTCTGTCTCTATCTACATATTTTTGGCAAATAACATCTACCGTTGCTCCGGTATGTCTCAGAATGGACATTCTAAAACCGTTTACTTTTCCTTCTGAAGAGTATAAGGATCTAAGAGACTCACTTCCGACTTCACACCTATTCGACACAACTCTGCTTTCTGAGTTTTCAAGTTAGGGCAGTGTTTCTCAAACTGTGGGGCGCGCTCCCCTGGGGGGGGGGGGGCTCGATAACCCTTCAAGGGGGGCGCGAGCATATCGAAAATAAAAGGTTAAAAAAATTAATTTACTGGAATGAAAAAAACAACAAAATATTTCCGATATAATAAAAAATACAGATTTACATTGATGTGATTTATATATATCATCTGGTGAAAAAAGGTCATCAAAAATAAAAGATTTTACTTTGAACGCTCATTAGCTATCTTTGATCCTATAACTAAATAAAAAAAATATTTTGTTTGCTTTGCTGTAATCCTACGATGAGAGATTTTTTTATTAAGTTTCTTTTAACCTAAAATATTACATTTGCTGGCTTTCGAACTTACTGGTATGATTAACTGTATCCCTTTTTTTTTAGTGAAGTTGTAAATTATATAATTCTGCTGCGCTTTTTTTTTCACAATGTGAAAGAGTTTTGATACATGGATAAGCATATTAAACACTTTAAAAAATTAGTTGGCCAAGACTTATTTTTTATGAGTATACTGAAACATATGGTACAAAAATCGTTAATTCTGGGAAAACTGTTTATTTGTTACCAATGACCTTGACAGAGAATCCTCTAATATGACAGTCTTAATGGGAGCTAAAATGAATTGATAATATATCTCCTTTTTTGGGAGTGGCAAACGTTGTTTTAGAATCTTGAGGTACTTGTTTAGACCGAGTTCCCGGCATGACCACTATTTTTCAAAAATATTTTCTTGAACATGCTGCATTTCCCCCTATGAATAACTTAGTGGTTTTAATTGTGATGTTGTACGACTGATTATGGTTTATAAATGTAAATGAGCAGAATATAAAAAAAGAATTGGGCATCTGTGTTCTCTCTGAAAGGAAATTGAAGCTGATCAAACAAGGGAAACATTTGCTGAAATAATGCATATTAATCATGTTAGCGAAAGTAAATTTGAGAAAAGCAATAAACATGAAACGAAAGGAAAATTTTCAATAGCTACATTAAGAGCTTTATCAAGAAAATATGAAACCAGAAGTGTACCGCAAAATGCACTTCACCCTGTCAAAAAGACACAAGCAAGAAAAAAATCAACAGGATATTTGTCGATCATCAAAGGACATTAAAATTACAATAATGGGAACAAAATGTGACAGTTTTGCTTGCAAATAACTTTCCTGTAATGTTAGTAAAAAGTGTCTGTGATTTGTGTCCTTTATTAAGGTCACGCACATTTGGAACAATTTAGTTCAGTTTTATTGGATATTTTCTCAAATTATGAAAGACAAATAGAAAAATCCTTGAAATAGGTAAGTATATTTTCTCTTAGTTAAATTATTCACTGAAATTGTGATTTTTATCTTGTATATTGAAAATAATTATAAAAAAAAGAATTGGGGTGCATCACTCCCCGCGACCATTAACGTTAGTATCGAGTGCACACCTGATCCTGGGCTTTCTCGCTTTAAATATTAAAAAATAACACAATTGTTATTCATTAGAATTTTATATCCTTTTTTTTATTACTTAACATTTATTCTAAATGCTAATTCTGAGAGGCTTAAAATTACAGTTCATTCAAAACCGTTTATAATATGAGTATTCATTTCAATAAATCATTTTACATTTTTGTATACATTGTCATGCACTTGGTTTTACTCTCCTTACAATTAAGCTATTATATCAAGAATAATGTATTATCATTTTTTAAAAAAATAAACTCGTGTTAAGAGTGTGGACTTCAGCCAGTATAAGAACAAGTTTAATAATTATCAGTGACTTCCATGGGCTTGTCTTGCTAAGCAAAGTTTTTCAAAGGAAGGATAAAAATTAGAAATTGACATTTTTTGATATTTAGCTCAGATCTATATTTTGTTTTCAAAGTAGCCATCGCAGAAAATCCGGATTCACAAAGGTATGATGTTAAAAATGGTAATAGTATACGAAATGCTTTTGTTTTCAGTGCAGAAAATTCAGCATCCACCTCTATCCAGAATGCAAAGAATGATTTATTACAAAATTGCCCTTTAATTTCGTCAGTGGATGTGAAATCTATGAAGATATCTTTTCGGCAGTTGAGAGCCCTTCTGAAGTATTTTGAAATGGATCCCTAACCCATTCGTAACTTGCTATCAATTTGCCCTCGTCCGTGTACTTGTTGATGCTTTATTATCGTCGAATGCTCGCTGTGATTTAAAAATAAATCTATGATTTTGTTTTAATCCACTGCCGTAAATACTTAATACCGTGAATTACAATTAACGTGTGAATTATGAGTTGTACATTCAAGAGAGATTCGGTAGCTAATCGATTCGGCCAAGACTGACTAGAATTGTATGAGGTACAGCATTTTTACATGTTTTGTGCAGACGTATGTTAGGTTGACTCACATGAACGTTCGCGAGAATGCCAGAT
>BMAV01010775.1:164748-206803 GCA_019973955.1 Trichonephila inaurata madagascariensis | reverse complement strand
ACCAAATTTTTTGGCGAAGTAATTGTTGCCCATTCATCTAGGAAATGTTCCTTAAATTCATTTGGGATGCGCCTTTTAATTTGATCAACCAACATTAGATCTTTTAACTGTTCAAAAGTTTCTATTTTTAATCCATTTAGCCACCCATTTAAAAATTTCTTAAGTTCGTGGTAAAAATCGTACCACGTAGCATCCGAATTTTTCTGCGTCTTAACCAGAAGTTGTCGAAACTTCTCTGCGCTTAATTTAAACCTTTTAAGCAACACTTCTTTAATATGTTCGTAATCACTAGCCTGTTCCTCAGGCTCCCTAGCGATTATATTGTTTACCTCAACCGGAAGGACGCCAATGAGATATGTCACCCATTGATCCTTGGGCAAGTGTAGAACTTTAGCTTGTCTCTCGAAAAGTTCTAAGAACAGACTTATATCATCATTTTTTAAATTAAATTTAGGCATTAGTTTTTGAAAATTTTGATTAAATGTCGTTTCACCTACAGATTTAGTAGCAACAGTGCTCTGCTTTACTCTAAGGCATTCTAACTGAAATTCTCTCTCCCATGTCTCCTTTTCTAACTGGACTTCCCTCGCTAATATTTGCTTCTCTAAGTTTTCACTCTCCATCCTTTCATTCATAACAGTTTCTAGTAAATTTTTAACGAATTCATCCTCAAAATTTTTACTACTAACGATTATTTGTTTTAATTCTATCACTTTCATGTCTTCTGAAACTGCTTCCCCCAACTCTGTCGTGACAAGGACTAAATCTTTTTTTTTTTCCTTTTCCCAAAAACGTCATATTTTTTATACATAATTTCAGCTTTAAGCAATTAATAATTTAAGCAGTGGAAACACAGTTAATACAGAATACACACAATAAAAATAATCGAACCAACAACAAGAACTCAATAAGTTATTACTGAATATTACTAATAAAAATCTCAGGAATATATAAATAAATTTTCTTAATTTTTACAAAATTAAGCAGATTAATCTAAATAAGCTTTTTTTTGTTAAAAGCTAAATGACATGATAAAATGCAACACTTTACATTAAAAAAAAAACACATTATATAATAGATAGAGAAAAAAAATCTTCAATAACTATTGATTTTCAAAAAAAACACTTAGTATTACTTTTCTTCTGGAAGACAAACAATTTTTCAATTCCGCACTGGTGTGCTTTCTAGTATCCCCCTTCGAAACGTGGGGAATCGGTAATCTGAGAATACAGAAAAGGGGAATTTTTGAGTTAAATGCACCCACGCTTGGGTAGGTCCAAGATCATAAACAACAAGTATCTTAGAGATAGCTCAAATTCTACTCGACGTATTACAACACAATACACAAAAATATACAGATCAAATAATATCACAATATATTTTATGCTTAAATACTTCACATTTAACACTGAGGTGCTGTGTTTATTTTTTTTCCCTCAAGGGGGAAAATGTTTTCTCACAACACTACAAAACAAAAGAAATATCTTGTTAGATATATCCAAAAACACTCTGAGTGTTTAAAAAAAATTTTTTTTTTTTAAAAATTACACTGATGTGCTATTTATTTTTTCTTAACGGGAAAATGTTTCCCTCAACACCAGAAAATACACACACACACACAAACGAAAAATTTTCGTTATATTCAAAAACACTCTGAGTGTTTAAAAATATTATGCACTGATGTGCCTATGGGAATGATTTCCCGAATTCACATAAGCAATAAGTAATTAAATTATACTTTATATTTTCTGTCCTGGAAATGAATAATGTGGAGAACACATACCTTTCTCTCTTGTCAATGATCTCACGGTGGAACCTCCAGTTTTTAGTCTGCAACGTCTTAAGCATATAAGTGATGACACTTGTTTGGTATTTTGGAGTTTTATTTTCACGCACACAGGACAGTTCACAGACATTAAATAATTTACATTATATACACGCGTTTTAAGTAAAAATCATTAATATTCCGAGTGTTGACAATTTGTAGAGAGATAATCCCATACGCTCGCTGATGGAGCTAAAAATATAATCTCTCTTGTCGAGAGGAAAACACACACTTTGAAAAGCTCTACACGGTCACGGATGGAGCACACAAAATCTTGGCCTCTCTCGTCGAGAGGTAATTACACTCCCAATTTCCACACTGCGCTCACTGGCTGAGCCCACAGAATCGACCGCTCTCATAAAAATCGACTGCCTCTGACTTGGCACTCACGCATGCGCAGTCCTTCGGATCAGCCCGCGTTGCCACCTAGAGTTTTAGAAGGGGTCTAGAGTTCGTTACACTGGATACTGTAGTCGAGTGACTCGCAGAAAGCCTTATATTTCAATGATCAACCTTTGCAAAAGAGCATATAAATAAGCTTCCAGAGTTCTGGAGGACTGTCATATTCCCTGATGAGAGCAAATTTTGCATCTGCGGCATAAAAGGTAGTAAATTGGTATGGAGAAAACCTTGCACAACACTTCAAAAAGAGCATTTAGTACCAACGGTGAAGCACGGCGGGGGTGGAGTTATGGTGTGGGGGTGCATGGCGAGCAACGGTATTGGCAAACTGAAGTATATCGAATCAATTATGAACAAATATGATTACCTTGATGTCCTAAAAAAAATTAAAGGAAAGTGCCACCAAACTCGGCCTTGGATCGTCATTTCGCTTCCAACACGACAACGATACTAAGCATACCGCTGAGATTGTGAAGCTTTGGTTATTATATAATGTCCCAAATAAACTGCACACGCCCCCACAGTCACCTAATCTGAATCCTATAGAACACCTATGGGATTTTCTGGAGCGTAAGATTCGTCAACACAGTATATCTAGCAAGGATATGCTGAAGAGTGTTCTTAAGGACGAATTGGAGAAGATAAGCGCTGAAGAAACCACTAAACTTGTTAATTCAATGCCGAAACGACTTCAGGAGGTTTTCGAAAGACGGGGTTATTCAATCAGCTATTAAATAGCTCATTATCTTTTTTAAATACTTTTTTATAGCTTCTATTAAAACAGTGAACGCAGACTTTTTCTACTTGATTTTTGTAGGTATCGCTACAAAGCTGTCTTTATTTGCTTTCAGGTGGGGTTTTCAAAAGCGGTTGAGCCGTATTTTTAAGAATGCGGCTTGGCCGCTTTTGGGAATCTTGCTTGAAGGCAGAAAAAGCATCTCTGGAATGGCGGAATTTTACGTGCATACCTCTTGGAGGGTTAAGAGTATCATATAAAATCAAATATGGGGGAAAGTTTTAGTTGAACCCCCTGATTTTTTTGACACCAAAGAAAATAGCATAATTTTTAAATGGCTTCCAAAAAAAAATGTGGTTTGCAAAATAGTATTAAAAGGAAAATATAGAAAAATGCATTGTTTCTAAAATGCACCAGTGGAAAAACATGGCATTTTAGGTTTATTAAGGTATATAACAATCTTCCACTCTCTCAAGCAAATGTATATTCTTTCCAAATTCTGGACATTCATACTGTGATAGAATGAATTTTTCATTTATACACTAATCAATTTCTTGCCTCTTTTATTCAAAAGTGGGGGGAAAAATGACTTGTGAAAAATATGGTTTTCAAAATGGCTTTTAGAAGAAAAAGACAAAAACATAGCATCTAAAATACAAAAACGGAAAAATATCAGAAATGAGTGCTTTAGGTTGATTTATATATAAGTGGCATCCCTTCTCTCTAAAAAAAAAAACACATTTTATACCATATAAAAGATATTTATAATGCTAAGCTATTAAATCCTCCATTCATACAAAAATCAATTACTTCTTTCTTGCCTCTTTCATCCAAAAGTAGAGAAAATCTACTCATCCTTTTACTTTTATCCATTCTAGAAAAGCCAGTGTCTACCAACTGTTGTGCTAAAACTAACCCCTGTTCAAAAAATAACACGAAGTGCTGGTCTGAGTGCAGTAGCGCACACAGAAATTACTCAAGGGGGGGGGGGGCCGGGGGGGAAAGTTCACCATTCTTATTACATTTTACGTACTGTATACTTAGAATTATAATCAATCTGAAAAAAAATTTCCAGGGCTTTTGGGGGAAGGGGGTTGCGGGCCCCCGGCCCCCCCCTTGTGGGCGCCACTGTCTGAGTGCCATTTCCTCCCAGTTGGCCGAATCGTCAACTTGGTGGAAAACTCTCACCACAGTTTGGCACCAAATTAGGGGGTTCAACAAGAACCCAACCTCAAATATGGAAAAAAAAAAGCACATTACAGCGACCATTTGACAGAGGGCAATGATGTTGGCAGTGGTGTAGCTACCAATAGGCTAGGCGGTGTCATGCACCAGGACCTTCCTGCTAAGGGATCCCTTGGACCCTGGCCATCAAGCAAGCCGAACTTGCAATAATTTCTCCCAAATTTAGGATATAAAAGGTTGCAACATAACTATAATCATGGTAATTCAGTTGAAAGTAATTTTGAACCTGTAGGGAATTATCCTAAATTCTTTCCGTTGTTTGTTTAGTGTAGCAAAATTTACTTATTAAAAAGTTTATACTGTTCAATTTTTTTCAAAAAACTGTCACTTGAAAATTCCATGAAAAAAAAATCCTACCTTACTTATTATTACATCTTAAAAAACCTATACAAGAGGCAATTCTTTCTTAGTTACATGAATATGATTCATAGCAAGAGCTAGTTTTCTGTTTCAATGTTTCGCAACCTTCTCGTATCTGCAATAGGTTAATGTAATCCTCTGCTCTATTGCAGAGGGGTTTTTTTAAAACATTGTATTGTATTTTCTTGTTCATGCATATTTTTTGTATTATATCAGCGGACCATTTTGTAGCTCCAAGCTTTCTGATGGGTGAATTAGATTCTCCCAAATAAATAACTAGGGATTCCCAGACATTTTGTAGTGCAGCATTACGTTTCTTCCTTTTCACATCAGTAAGTACTCAAGCACATACAAAATGTATTGCATAAGTTATAAAACTGGATAAAAAAAAACAACAGTGGTGTGTTTAAGTGCAAATAATGTCAAGAAATAGAAGATACTAAGCAAAAATTGTAGCTTTGTATATTTAAAATATTCATATATTTTTACTTGATAAAATTGTACACTGGTGTGCAAAACTTAAGCAACAGGTGGGTTTATTGCCATAACTTCACGAAAAATCATCTGAGAGGCATGAAATTCTGAAATGAGGGAGAGTATTATGTACGTAAAGGATGACGAAAGCATCGGCACTGAAAAAAGAATACAACGCATACGGTATGGAATCAAACAAAAACAAGCTTTATTGAACGCATAGTATCGTGACTCATGATTGTCTATCTAACAGGAAGAACAACAAGCAGATGTTCCTTAATAGGGTATATGCCCTCCCCTTACTACAAAGGTTGCTTCGCGCCGTCTCCGCATACTCAGAACCAGCTGGTGCAACATTTCTTGAGGTAGGAGTGCCTATTCCTCAATCAACATCTGTTTGAGTTGTTGGTTGTTCTCCGGATGATGTAAGCGTGTGGCAATACGTCTCCCCAAAGCATCCCACACATGTTCGATGGGATTTAAATCTGGGGAGCACGCTGGCCAATCCATTCGAGTGATATCTTCACTTTCCAGCAGCTCCTCAACAGCAAGAGTGCGATGTGGCCGTGCATTGTCATCCATAAAAATGAAGTCTGGGCCAATGGCACCTCGGAAAAGACGCACATGGGGAAGAAGTACCTCCTCACAATAGCGATCCCCGGTTACAGACCCTCTGTCGAAAATGGGAAGCTCAGTTCGCCCGTACAGCATAATGCCTCCCCAGACAAGAACTCCAGGATCACCGTAACGGTGTCTTTCCTTGATGTTACTGGGATAAAACCGGGTCCCGATCTCTCTCCAAATCAAAACGCGTTGAGAATCGCTTCTGGTACTGAACCGACTCTCATCCGTAAAGAGAACACGACTCCATTGATCAGTTGTCCAGTTTTTGTGCTCTCTGGCCCACTGTAAGCGGTGGCTTCGATAGCCAACTTTCAACGGGAGGCAGCGTTCAGGACGGCGGGCGAACAGGCCCCTTTGTGAAAGCGTCTGGCCACAGTAAACCGCGACACTTGTCAACCCGTTGCTGTACAAAGTTTCTGAGCAATGGCGGCTTGCTGACTGCTGTCGACCTCTTTTCGCCTACAGGATGATATATCGGTCATCCCCTGCAGTTGTCGTCCTCGGGCGGCCACACCAACCTTTCTAACAGCTATACCTGTGGTTTGGAACGCTTTCCAAGCGCGCGAAACGTCACTTTTGTTGATTCCGAACTCTGCAGCTACACTAGTGACAGTACTCCCCTCCTCCAGCTTTCCGATCATTCTTCCACGTGTGAAGTCGTCCAGGTGATTTCTTCTAGCTATATTTCACGAACTGACTCACTGGCACTTGCAGTGAATATGTTGAATTGCGTCTCCGTCCTTCATTTTATTCTACTGTTGAGCAGCGCGCGCCGACATCACGCGTTTTGCGTACGCTCACGTCGCTTCTGACGTTTTGTTCCTGATATTTGCATACGCATGACGTTTCTACTGACTTACGTGTTCACTGTACTGATCTCCAGACCTCCTTTTCTGCAATTTCATGGCTATCTGCTAAATTTTTACATTGTTGCTTAAGTTTTGCACACCAGTGTACATACAACCAAGATAGGGCCCTTATATCTTTTCCGAACCAGGGCCTTTAGATACCTAGCTACGCCACTGGATGCTGGGGCACCAATTTGGTAACCTAGAATCGAAAACATAACTGGAGAGGAAAAAATGGCGGAAGGCGACGCTGACGCGTTTTTTGCAGCTCTCGAAAATCAGTGCAAAATCATTGAAACAGCCCTTTTATCGAAGTGCAATATGAACCAACAGATGAAAGAGGAAGCCAGGCAGGCGCTGGGTGAGTTGAAATCTTCTGTTTATCGAAATTTCATTATGATTAAAAGTGAAAAATTTGTTGAAGCTTGCAAGGAAAGCTTGAAAGACGCCATATCTTCTTTGCCAAAGAAAACGTATAGCAGTGTGGTGGCGCCATCTTTTGGTGGTGAACTTAACGAACCGTCGCGAAAGTCATCATGTTGTTCCGTCTTAATAGTGGCTGAAAACTGCAATTCTGATGACGTCAGAAAACTGTTTAAAACTAGAAAAGAGAAGATAGGGATTCGACACGTTAAAGAAATAAGTGATAATAGAATTATAGTTAATTGTGCTTCTGAAAAAGATAGGGACAAGTTAATGACTAGGATTGAAGCCAATCCTGAATTCCTGAAGCCAACTGTTCCTAAACGCAAAAACCCTACAATGTTGATTAGAAAAATGCCAAATGACGAAGACGATTCTGAATTACTAGACGTTATTCGGGAACAGAATCTTGAAATCCTTGTTTCAAATGAGTGTTGGAATGAGTCTAGAGTTCGTTTTGTTTTGAAGAAATTTCAGCATGTGAGAACTGTGGTGATTGAATTTCATCCTAAGATTCGGAAAAATGTTAATGCGGTGGGAAGTTTAAAAATAATGTGGAACATGTGCCGTACTGAAGACTTCTTGGTTATAAATAGGTGTTTCCAAAGTCTCGGTTATAATCACAGAGCTAATGAGTGCACAAATACTCTATCTTGCTATTTTTGCGGTGGAGAACATAAGAGTGATAACTGATCAAACCGTGAAAGCAGGTAGCAGGTATGTGTAAATTGTATCAGATATAATAAAAAGTTAAAAAATGAAGCTAAAAAAGTGGATGTCAAGCATAAGCCTTTTTCGTCTAACTGCTCTTGTCATAGTTACATGAGAAATCAAGTTGCTGCTCGAACTGATTATGACTAGATTAATTAAAGACCATCTTAATTTTGTTCAAATTAACTTACATAAATCAAAAAAAGCTACTCAGCAACTTATTCTGAATCTTGAAAATGATAATGTTGATGTTGCTCTTATTCAAGAGCCATACTGTTTTAGAGGAAAGTTTCCTGGATTTTCAAACACTTACAAAATTTTTTATGATACAACATCAGAGGTTATAAAGGCGGCTGTTATTGTTAGGAACATGGCTACTACAGTTTTTCCGGTCCAAGGAATCGTGATTACAATTCTGCAAAGATTGACATCTCCTTTGAAGGTTACGATTTTACTGTTTTCTCATATTATTTCGAACCTTCTGTTAATATTGATTTGGATCTACGAAAAATTGAGCAGTTATTTTCAAATAGAGTTTCAAAGAGACTTATATGGTGTATGGATGCAAATAGTAAGTCTGAGGTTTGGTTTAGTCCTGTGACTGACTCTAGAGGCATTAAGCTGTGCGAATTCTTCAGTACGTGGCAATTGTTTACAATAAATGAGGATTATGGGCCTACGTTTTGCGCAGACTAGGGTACGAGCTGTATTAATATCACAGCTGTTGGGCACAATGTGCTTGGATTAGTTGAAAGGTGGTTTATACCAGATTATAACTCCCTCTCTGATCATAGAATGATTTCTTTTGAGATGAAAATTCCCAAATCAGACAGGGGTTGTGATTGTTCTGTAAAAACAAATCTCTTCAATACTAAAAGAGCTAATTGGAATATGTTTTATTCTCAATGCTCCCAAGCCGAGAATGCCATATTAGATTCTTTAAATAACTGTATACAGCCTGATAGTCTCGAATTATGTGTTCAAGATGTGCAAGATTTAATTACAACGGCTGCAGAAAAATCAATCCCTTTGAAAAAGAGTGGTTATCATACCCTGGTGGTCTGTTGAATTATTTTGCATGCGTAAACAATTGAATGCAGCAAGACGGCGATATCAAAGAACGAAAAATTCCGTTCTGAAGGAGGTCTATAGAGAAATTTACTTTCAAATTAGAATAAAATATAAGTTCAAACTTCATGAAAGCAAAATGAACTCTTGGAAATATTTTCTCGCTGATATTACTGTACAGAATGTTTGGAAGAAAATTTATACTTATGGAATGAAAACCAATTTTACCAAAAGGCTTGAAGTTTCAGGGATCGAAGTTTCCTCTAGCAATTTTACTTCTTCGTTTAAAGATACTATAGATGCCGTCTTGAGGAAATCTTTCCCTTGTGATCCGATTAGTCATGATAATTCTCAACATAGGTTTTTGCGTTCCGATGCTGAATTGGTATATGAAAGCGACGATGATATCCTTTTTTCAAGAACAGAAATTGACTGTGTTATAGATAATTTAAGTTTAAATAAATCACCTGGCTCCGATAGAATTAATAATGAGCTGATTAAGAAGTTTCACAATTGTTCTTCTTCTGTCCTCTTGGCTCTCTTTAACACCTGCTTGAATTTGGGTGTTTTACCCAAAAATTTGGAAGAGAGCAAAAATTGTACTTCTTCCTAAAAGTTCTGAATTGTCAAGAACGCACATAGAAAATATTCGCGTTGCATAAGCTTACTCCCTTGTTTAGGGAAGTGCTTGGAAAAACTCTGCATTACTATAGACTTAACCACTACTTAAGAAAGTCTAGTCTTTTAAGTGATGACCAGTATGGTTTTATGCCTCAAAAGTCAGCAGAGGTTGCCTTGGTTCGCCTTTGTGATATCGTCAAAGAGGGAAAACGCAAAAAACCATGTGACTTTTTTTAATCTCCTTGGACATTAAAGGAGCTTTCGATAATGCCTGGTGGTCTGGCATCTTGCACCTTCTCAAAAGTTTCAAAGTTCCTAAAAATATCTTTTGCCTTATTAGGAGCTTCTTACAATGTCGTTCCAGCTGATCTTACATTGGGTAACGTCACAAAGAATCGTGTTTTGGAAAAAGGCTGCCCACAAGGTTCAGTGATGGGACCTTTTCTGTGGAATTTAATTATGAACGATCTTCTTTGCAATATCTCAAAGTTCCAGAATTGTCATAAAATAGCTTTTGCAGATGATGTACTTCTTATTGTTCAAAGTAAACATTTTCAGGATGTCTGCATTTTGTCACAAAACATTCTTAATAAAATCTTTGACTGGTCAGAGCTATATAAGTTGGAATTTAATCCACTTAAAACAAAAGTAATGAAGTTTTTTTAAAAAATCGACAGTAGATCAAAGATTCAATTTAAAGCTTGGAGGTGTAATAATTGAAGGAGTGCACAAGATTAAGTATTTGGGTATAATTGTTGATAACAAAATGCAGTGGAAGGAGCATATCTCTTATGTTTCTAGTAAAAGTGAAAAAATTCTTCTTGGACTGTTAAGAATTTCAAGTAATACTTTTGGAGTGAAAACTGATGTTCTTCAGCTGATTTATAAGCAGGGAATAGTACCTCTCATCTCTTACGCATCGAGAGCTTGGGGGACATTCTTTAAGTAAGAAAATTAATAGTAGACTTATTAGAAGAACGCAACGTAGATTTTTACTTCGTGTCATTAAAGGATACAAAACTATTAGTTATGAAACATTGTTTGCTATTTCTGGTATACTGCCTATCGACTTGGTTATTCTGAACAATCTTGATGTTCGGGAAAACTATTTGAGTACCAGCCTTGGCACGCTGGATGGGACGATTCCAGTTTCATTATTGCCACACCCTTCATGTAGGAAACCTATCACTCTTGTGACTTATACAAATGAAGTCTTTCAAGAATATAAAACTGTTTGTTTCACAGATGGGAGTAAATTGAATGGAATGCTTGGTCTTGCCTGCGTTATTTACGAGGAAGGTGTTAAATATGTTACTTTCCAGCATCGATTAAGAGATGAATGCTCTGTTTTTCCAGCCGAACTACTCTGCATTAATCTTGCCGTAAAATTGATTCAGGACTCTCTCCGCCAGGGTGGAACGCTAAACTTTCTTATCTGCACTGACTCACTCCATTGTTTGCTCAACGTAAACTCTACAGAAAAACTTGTTGTAGAGGTTCAGTCTATTCTGTACTACATAGACTGTGACACCCACTTTTCTTATGTTCGGGGCCATAGCGGAAATCTCGGCAATGATAGAGCGGATCAGTTGGCCAAAGAGACAACTTGCCAAGATATGAACCTTTTGATGTCTGTGTCATTGTCCCACTGGAAGCATTTAGCTTGGGAAAGAACCGTTTCTTCCTGGAACACCGAATTCTTGGCCTCGCCTAAAGCTTTGTGGACTAAAAGGTTTTTTCCGACCATTTATCAACGGCTTAAATGTAAGAATTTTGTTACTGATTTCAAGTTATCCCAGATTCTAACAGGACATGGAAATTTTAATAGCTATTTATCTAGATTTAATTTAATTGGTAGTGATATTTGTTCTTGTGGTCAGGATGCTGAAACTGTGGAACATGTATTGTTAACGTTATTTCTGTAAGAGAAAATTTTAGAAAGGAGTTGAAACGTTTAGGTATTTCCTGGCCACCTGTTTTGTCTTTGTTGGTCAAATGTACTGACAGCCTAAATGTCTTAAGAAAATTTGTTTACTGTATAGATTTTTAAAGTTTTATAAATATTGGTACCTCCCTTTTTTATATTTGTGTATTTCCACTCTTCCTTTTTATTTTGTCTTGTTTGTCCACCCCTTTTTTCCCCTCCAAATTTTTTTTTATGGTTTAGTTACCACTTACGTCTGTAAGCCTCATGTTATGCATTGCGGAGCATGAGGAGTTTTGCAAATAAATTTTAAAAAAAATACATTTCCATTTGTAATCAGTATAACCATAAAGATGCAATTTCTCCGCAATATTAAACAAATCCTTTTGTTATTAATTAAATCTTTGGACTGATTAATAAATTTTTGAATTATATTTAAAAATTTTTGATTTTCCCTATTTTTTATGGCTTGGAATTTTTCAAAATATTTTCTAATATTATAAAGTGGAACTTCTGATTTAATTTAAATACATTCATGAATGGAATTTATAATTATTCTTAATCAATTTATAGCTTTTCCATATGAACATGTTTAAAGGAACACAAAAAAAAAGGAGGATTGAATTCTAATTTTCTACCTTAGTTTTTTAAAGTTATTTACAAATTTAAACATATTAATTCAATAAATAAATGCAGCTTAAATAATGAAATGATGCACTACTAGTATGCTCAAAATAGAATAGAGCAAAAATAAATTTTTAATTTAAATTTCTACAACTGTAACAGAATAAAAAAAAAATTTTTTTTTTCAGCAAATTTCTATTATTTAGAACCTGACAAAATTAATTTATATAATTTTTTTATATTTTTTTTATGTAAATCAATACATAATATAGTATAATTAATATACAATACATGACATGAATGTGAATTTTCAGTTTAGGTTAGACCTTGACAACAAACCATAATTAAAAATTATAATATATATTCACTGCAATAAGCCAGACAAAAATAGACACTCAAAAGTGCTATATAAATAAATAAATATACTGAGTATGTACAATCAAATCAAAATAATTTGTGTAAGGTCATTACAATATTCAAAAGTTCAGAACTAATTTTTTTAAAAGGATCTTTATTTTAGAACTTAATTTACATGGAATGTCACATTTATTGGTCTAGCTATCAGTCAGCTTGATTCTCTTTGTCAGTGATTCATTTCAGTAATGCTACTTAATGCCTGTTTCTTATAACTTTTAAAGCAATCAAATGATATACAATATTAAATTAAATATGAATTAGTCTCAAACTTAACACTAGGAAAACTTAAGAATGCAAAGCCAAATATTTTATCCTTCTGAACTATTTATTAAACAAATCTGAATTTTTTTTTTTAAAAAATTGTAACCTAGATTTACATATTTATCAAGAATATTAAAAATAAGTAGGTACTTACATATTATCACAACAATCACCAAAGTTCAAGATAAATCGCCAAGTTGGCTCCAATTTAGCATGTGTTGCATACACTAAATTGGCAATCGTGCTTCATTTCATATAATGTTGCCAATAGGTTGCGATAGTATGAAAGTACCAATAAGTATAAAAAAAATTTATAAGTATTAAAGTAAACATGTTTAAACAGATTTTTTAGTATGTGTGAGATAATGCTGACTGAGATTAGACTTGGTTGAGAACCCTTTGTTACACATATCACATATATGTGGTTTTTCTTGAGTATGTGTAAGACAATGTCTTAGTAAATGTGAATGTCTTTTGAATGCTGTGCTACATAAGTTACAAACATAAGGTCTTTCGTCCGAATGTCTGCGGTAATGCATTGTTAAACGTGCTTCATGAGAAAATGCTTTATTACACACATCACATGTATAAGATTTCACTCGAGTATGTGAGAGACTATGTTTTTCTAAATGATACCTTCTTTTAAAAGCTTTGTTGCACACTTCACATACATGAGGTCTGCGATTTAAATGAATACGACGATGGTCACTTAAACTAGACTTTCGGCAAAAGGCTTTATCACAAATTTCACACTTAAAAGATTTTTCATTTGGATCAGCAGTATGAATAAAACAATGTCTCTTAAAAGCTGATCTATCTCTAAATGGTTTCAAACACACATCACACACAAAGGGCTTTTCGTTTGTATGAGTTAGATGATGTTGGTGTAAGCTAGTCTTCCAAGTGAAAGTTCTGCCGCATATATCACAAGCATAAGGTTTCTTTTCAGCATGCAAATTGCCATGAGTAATTAAAGTTGCTTTCTTGGCAAAACTTTTATTACACACATGGCAAGTAAATGGTTTCTCTTCGGAAACCGAAGGATTATCACTCAAATCAAATTTGGTTTTAAATTCTTCACTGCACATGTTGCTGAAATATTTTCTTATTTTATACAACAAATTTATATTTTTATATGAATTTTGATCACGTAATAGATAATTTTAGCTTGAAAAAATTCCTGCAAACGTAATGCCATTAAAACGTAGGATGTTACATAACTCGTAATTTTTGAAACTTCTTTTTTATTTAAAAGATGCAATGTAAATCACTAAAAATTTCATATATACAAATGAGTTTGCTAAGTAAACAGATATTAAAAAAACTGTTGCCATTCCCTCTTTCAAGTGGTTAAGAAAATTTTACTTTGAGAAAAATAGTTAAAATGAAAAATTAATCTCTTGTAAACTGTGTTTGCGGTGATTTCATATTTTTAATTAGAGAATTTGCTTTTCAATTTAATTTATCTCTTTTACTACAAGAACTATTAATGCAAAATATTAATCTAAAATTTATTACATGAAATGATGTTAACTGTCTGACTTACAATGTTTATATTTACTTAAAGTTCCACGTGTGAAACGATTTAGTTCTAAGTTATTTACAAAGTTGGGTAAGAATAAAGTGACTGAAAATGAACAATTATTCATTCTAATGAAAGAATTGTTTTGAAATAAAAGAAAAAAATATAATGAGTTCGTGTACTAATAGAACTGGTAATGTTAAAAGTTTTCGTAAAAAAGGAACGGATTCTGTAAACATTAGAGGCACACGGGTGTTTACTCAAAATGCTCAACTAATAACTTCCACTGGTTCATCAACATTAGATTTCTTCATAGGTATGCGAATTGATATGCTTCTATTTGTTTTAGATTTTTATTAATATATTTATCTGCCTATTAAATCGAATTTTTTGTTTTAGGTGGTGGCCTAGCTGTGGGTACGGTGTGTTTGATAGGCATGTTATGAGTTTTTCTTTATATTTAGATTCGCTTTATATATATATATATATATATATATATATTTATTGTGAATATTCATTTAAGTAGACCAATTAATTTCTTTACTATCTTGATAACAAATTGTAATGGAAAAATAATAGCTCCATAACCACATATATATCTATAATATGTATAAGTATTAGGCGGTTCAAGTGTAGTATAGGGGGGGGGGGACTTTGAATTTAGCGATTTTTCTTCGGATTTGGCGATTTTTTTCTAAATGTCATGGTGAGATATCAAATTCATTCCAAAATAAATAATAAATAATTCCAAAAAAGTACCTTGGCGACTGGTTTTAGTCACCAAAATAAAGGACTGCACCAAGTGGTCCCCCATACTACACTTTAACCGTATTAGGCATTTAAAAAATTTCATTGTAGTACTGTAAAATAACAAATTTTTTAATTGAATTACAGTGAGAATTGAAATATTTTCATTCTGATGAATGACTTGTTATTTACAAGTTTTATCTTTGATATATATTTTACAATTGTATTCTTGTAGAAGAAGATTGTCACAACACCTATTCTAATATTCTTGTAAAGTATTTCCTGACTGAGGGAGTCGCCAATAATCATAGGTTGTTTCTATCAAGTGGTGATAAGCTTTCTAAAAATATACTAAAGGTAACATATTCCAACAATGTTTATTGTTATTTTATTTAATTTTCATGATGATTTAGTTAAAGATTTTAAATTATGCATATCAAATCAAAACTAAAATGTAGTTTTAAAAAATACTTTTTCTAGGAAAAAAGTAGTTCTAAAATTTCGTTTATCATATTTTTAATGGGTTCTTATGTATTTATGTTGCCACACAAATTGTGCTGTGATATTATAATGACTAAGGAGAGCAATAACAAAAACATATCGTTTTTGAAAGAAGAAAAAAAAATCAGTCAGATTTTAGTGGAAAGTGGCATGATTCTTGTGGGGCAAATTTGGTAGCTTGGATAACAATATGTAAATACCCTTTAATGTATTAATACAGATATAAAGAGTCAAGCCAGTTGAGTAGACTCATTTAAAATAAGTATAGTCGGACCTTTATTTTCTGAATATTTTGTCAACATTTTCCTGGAACCAAGAACATTATACAATTTTCTTTGTAAAATGACCTCCAAATAGCAAATTCTTTTTTATGTTTAATGAACTTTTTCACTTGTAATTTGATTTTTTTCTCCTTATTTGTAAAACATTTCTTAACCTTACTTTGAGAATATGATAAAATCATTTGAAATAATTTGATGTAGATTGCAGTATGGAGAAAATACACCTGATAGATTTGTGGTACATTACAAACGTGCAAGTTGTATTATGAGGGAAAACATTTTTACAATTAAAAACAAAATTAACAGACTTGACTAGTAATTAAACTTAAGAAAGCATGTGGTAATATATGAATCAAATTACTGGTTATAAAAAAATTGCTTAAAATTACTTTTAGGTTTAAAACTAGGAAATGTCATTAAAATTCATTAATTTTAATACAAAATTGTTTTTTAAAGTTAAAAATACAATGTGTTTTGGGACAATGTTTTTTTTCCTTTCTTCTTAGCAGAACTTCTTTTTGATGGCTAAGATATATAAAATAGATATTAATTTACAAAAATATGTCAATAATTACTTTTTTAATAATCTACACTATTAAAATCCGAAGGTAAACAAACGTATCATTTCATCTATGCGAGCCAATTTTCTCATGAACCACATGATGCAGAAACTCGCTGAAGGTACCAAAATTTCGGGAATGATCATAGGAATCCGTTTTGACCATTTATATTCCAATTAGTTAAAAAGATATTATAAACCTTAAAATGCATAATTAGTACCATTTCTCACCGTCAGGTTAAAATTCGGAACTTCTTTTTTTTCAGGCGTTTTTAAAATGCGATTTAATTTTTTCATGAGACTCGCACAAGAAATAATTACAGATTCGGAAAGATCATTTATTTCGCCACGATATGCTATAATTTATTTTACAAAATAATTATATTTTGTATTTTTTACGATTTTTTTAAAATGAGTAGAAATTGGTTTCTTTTTTTGAATATAATTTCTAAGTTGTTCCACTTGCACTTTCTTTTGCGTTAATGAAAAAAATATTTTACACTAAAAAAAGTTCATGCTTTTCTCTTTTAGAATCAGTCATTTAAAAAATTTAATGTCAAAAACTGTTTTTTTTTACATTTTTTCAAAAAATACTACTCAAAATTTTATTTAAATACTTAATAACTTCTTTATTTATAAAAAAAAAAATCTCTCTAAACTTTTTTTTCTGTGTGTAGAACAATATTATACTTAATCTATACAAAGATTGATAAAATATCTTAAAAATTACGGTTTTTTTTTTAAAAAAAAGTGTTTTTCGTTTCCCCCCCCCTTTTGCGAGAAATATGTAAGCATTATTTTTTTAAAGTTTTTTGTTTAAAAATTACCATTGTTTGCAATCGATATATGAAGTTTGGAAGCATTAATTTAAAAATAAAGCCCCCAAATTTTTTTTCTTTAAAAAATAACTTAATGCGTAAATGAACAAATCCTTTATTTTTAAAGGTCAATTCTATGTCTTTCCCCGTAGGAACCTATAGCGCTCAATGTCTAAAGCGCTTCTTTGTAAAATGGTGCTTTCGAGGTTCAAAACTGAAAAGGATATTCAATTTCGCATTGCATTATCTGTTAAAGTTTAACTGTTTTTTTTCGGGCTTCATTTTTAAGTTAAAGACCTGAAACTTCATATGTCATTTGCAAGCAACGGTCATTTTTAAACAAAAAATGTAACAAAAATAATGCTTAAATATTTCTCGTAAAAAGGGAAAAAAACGAAAAACACAATTTTTTTTAAAAAAAACTATAATTTTAAATCTGTACAAAGATTGAAAAAATTACTTAAAAAAATTTGTTTTTTATAAAAAATTGTGTTTTTTGTTTTCTTCCCTTTTTGCGAGAAATATTTAAGCATTATTTTTGTTACATTTTTTGTTTAAAAATGACTGTTGCTTGCAATCGAAAAATGAAGTTTCAAGGCATTAAGTTAAAAAGGACCCCCCCCCCCCCCTAAAAAAAACTTTTCATTTTTTTTTCTTTTTTACTAAACAATGAATCTTTGCATATAAATAAATGAATTAAAAAAGGTTTATATTGATTATTAAATCATATTTTAGAAAATTACTTTGCATTTTAAAAAATAAGATAATTACTGTAATTATATAAATATTTATATTATACTTCATAAATATAATTATTAATAAATAATACTTTTTGTAAATTTTGTAATAAAAGAACATTAAATAATATTTTATATTAAAATTAGTCACAAAAGGTTTATAAAATGATGTACAATATGTTATAAAAAAGATATATAAATTATTATTATAATACATAAAATTATTTTTAAAATAATGAATATGTTAGTTTTGTATAACATACTTTTTTTTAGTCAGGTACGTGTTTATATAATTTACTTAACACAGTGGAATGAAAAAGGTTAAAATTAAAATAAAATATCAAAATGTTTTTATCAGATTGATTTTTTTTTTTTTTCAGTACATGTAGGCTTTCCCCCATACTGTTTTTTTCTAACTTATATATATTTATATGTTTAATCAAACATTTAAATGTTCAGAAAAAAACAATCATTTCAATAGCTATCTGTAAATTTTTCTTTTATTTATTACTTATAGAAATTTGATTTTAATAAATATAAATATTTCTTTAAAAGGATTATTTCTATTATTTCATTACTAAATGAATTCTTTGTTAATTAAAAAGTACATTGTCTATTATTTTGGATCAAAATACATTTTAGAGATATTTTTAAGTGAACTGTATGTAATGATTGATTGATTGATTCATGAAAATCTTAAATCTATTTTATTATTTTAGATTCTTAGAAAATAACTATTATTAAAAAATGATGAACGTTTTTTGTGTGTTTTACTCTTAGCACGTCAGAATCATTTTCTTTTTATTGCTTCACATTAATAATTTTTTAATTCTAAAGCAATGTTTTTTTTTATAAGTCGTACATCGAAATTTGAAGCTATATCTTATCTGTGAGAAAGAGGGGAAGACAGGACAATAATTTTACACTAAAAAAAAACGTGTTCGGGCTATAGAGAGGGGAAAGAAACCAGTCTTAAATCAAACATAAGTAGAATGGAACAAATTTCGAAAAAGGGAAATTTTTTGACATAATTTTAGATTGATTGATTGAATATTAACGTCGCACTGTTCAGCTACACGAGGGCTTTTACATAGTTTTAGAAATCACTCAAATTGTGCATGTACAAACACACACACAGAAATTCTGGTGTCATGAGGAAAAGAGAAAGCCTGAGGAATGCCGAGCTAAGAGGTGGAGGGGGGGGGGATTAATTTTGAAAAAGAGTATTAGAAGTGCTGATTTTGTGAAAAAAAAAAAAATTATAAAAGTAGAGAAAGCCCGTGCAATGCCAGGCCATGCAGCTAGTAAAGAATTTAAAATTTGCTTTATATGGTTTGTAAAGTATATTGGAAAATTAATCTGTATTAATTGAATTTTCCTCATAACAAACTTTTTTCGGGATTTAATGACTTTATTAAAGAGATGAACAACTTTAGTTCACTATTTTAATCGTCATTTTAACTGTAAAAAAAATTTGATGCATCTGACAGAGGACCCTGGTTTCAGTCCCGGTTTATCCATTGGTCATTTGGGGCGGCCACCCAGGGGCCTGGAGGGACCTGGATAAGCTGGACTTAACCAGATTTTCTGGTTATAAATTTTAATCCTCCAGTGTCAAGAGGCATGTAGATCTTCTGTGTCCAGGGCCCAAAATGAGTTTAAATCGGCACTGCCTGGTAAAGTGTCAGTTTTATAATTGTTGCTATTTTTACAATTGTTACAATTTCAAGAAATAATTTGAGGATTTACACAGAGCAACCGAATCTCATTGTTTGTTGTGGCCACAGTAGCTGAGTGGTCACTGTTATAGCAAATGGGATTTCTGTAAACTTGAGAGTTGAGTCCTGTCACTGAAAAGACTTGCTGTTTAGAAAAGCTGATGTATGTTAAATCTGTCAAGGTCAAAGTCCTCATGTTGGCTTGGTGTTGTCACTGGTTGCTCCAAAAATAGCAAAGTTTTAAGAAATATCTGTTGTTATTCAATCTAGATAATGATTTCTTTTTACCAATTGTAAAACAATTTAAATTAAATGTAAGATTTTGCTTCTTTATTAATGATTGATAAGATGTTATAGGTTATGACATTTCCAATATAGCAACTCAAATTATGGAATTATGCATAATTAACATGATGGTTAAAATTGGTATGTTGTCAATTTTGCATATTTATGATTTTTTATTAGCAGTATTAATTGTATTTCTGTGTTTCAAATTTCGTTAAAAAAATGTAAATTATTATTTAAGCTAAGGGTTTTTCTTATTTATTTATTATTAAAAAAATGCATATTGCCAAGTAGATCTGGGCTCGAGGATTTTATGCTATCAAGTTTTAAAAAGCAAGACAGTTCTTCAGGAGCAAGGAACATTTATTGTTGAAAAACAATCCTTAGAAATGCAGGATACAACAGTAAAATTTGCAAAATAAGTCCCAAAAGGTCTACACCTTCTACAGAACTCAGACACAACTATCAGTGTCTAGAAATACAAATATGTAATGTATTTACTAGCAAAATTGCTTCAGTGGTCAAGTTGATACTACTCACAGTTTTGGTGAGTGACTCTCCATTTACACAGATCTTTCGGGAAAAGATCGACTTATGTGATAGATCAGGATTTTAATAGATTTCTCCAGTAATTTCCAGAAGCATCCATATAGTCGCCAAAAATGATGCCAACTTGGCTGTATCGTCAAGCTACCATTGAA
Source organism: Trichonephila inaurata madagascariensis (assembly GCA_019973955.1). Lineage (NCBI taxonomy): Eukaryota > Metazoa > Arthropoda > Arachnida > Araneae > Nephilidae > Trichonephila > Trichonephila inaurata. Next base: position 186,371 of record BMAV01010775.1, on the reverse strand, counting down.
AATGCCTTTATAATGTAAAGAATGGCATTGCTTGTGAATATATTACAATTTTGACATAAAATAAATACAATAGACATAAAGTAATAGTAACATATTACACATCCAGGTGTAAATTATTTACACTATTTTAAGCATTCATTACACTAAATTCTTTACAATATTAAATTCTAATGCAAATATAATTTAATTGCTTTTTGTGGTTACATATGGGGAAAAAGTGACACTGATAAAAAAATTATCTTCATTATTATTTTTTCCAAAATTTAATTGCTTTGAAATTTGTATATCCAGTTATGTATTTTACAAAATTTGTAATTAGTTAAATTACTAGATGCCTTTAAACATATATGATATTTTATAGGACTTTGCAAATTTCTAAATAACTGTTTAGAAATTTACAAAGCTTCATTTAGGTGCCATAAAAATATTATTAACAAAACTGTGTTGCACATATTTTAAGTCAAATGATCTACTCTAGCTTATTTATGATATGTATGAAAGAAGTTGAAATTTATTATTTGGAAAAACTTTGTGAAAAGTATTTCACAGTTTCTTCCCCCATGTAAGATATGTCATTTTGGCTTATTCACAAAATTATGAAGTACCAAAAAAACCTATTACACGAATTTTACTAATAATATTAATTAATCAACAATTTTTAATTTTGATGGGTTGCTTAGTAACTGTATAAAAAATTGAACACCAAATGAAATAAATATTATAGTTTGGACTTTTTTGTGTTATGTATTTTGTGTGTTTACTTTTTTACGTAACCTCACTTTATTACCATTTTTTAAAAGACTGGAAATGAAAGCAAAGTTTATATTTCATGTACAGAAGATGTATTATTTTTGGTTAAAATTAATGTAAAAGGGAGTTTGAAAAAAAAAAAATGTCCCTCTCCATCTTTAAAACTTCCTTTTGTAAGGAGTATATAGATTAATCTTCAATATCTTTTGTTGATTTGAGATTAGCAAGAAATAGTTTGATTGATTACTGAAATTATTAAGTTGATTGATTAAGGCTCATTCACACCAAGGTGTACAAACGTTTCGATCATAGTAGAAAGGAGAGATGTTTTCGTTGTTTGAATCACACCAAAGCTTTTTCGTACGTGCGCGGTGGATTTCTACTCATTAGGTGACGCTGAAGTTAGTAGTTGAAAATCGCAGTATTGATTCTGACTTATTAAGTATGAATCGTGCAAGAGAAAAAAGAATTTTTTTGCAATTTTGTTAGCATTAAAAAGGGAGGAAAAGAAACGGTAGTGTGCTTGACGTATTTCTCAAAAAAAAGCGATTAAAACCAACATCTAGGCTAATAGATGAAATGCGTGTGTCAGACACAGAAAGCTATTTTATTTTTTTTAATGTCGCCGCAACATTTCGATAATTTACCATCAATAGTTGGGTCAATTATTTCTAAAAGGAATATTTTCGAGATAATATTCAACCAAAGGAGATAGATTACCTTTTCTTCTGAGGTTTATACAAATTTATTCAAATGTGAATTAATTAGTTCTGAAATTTTTGATGCTCTTACAAATGTTTATTTACAATATTTAATTATGAATATTTCATGTTTAAAGCAAATTCTTACATTCTGTATTGGTGGAAACATTGAATTTTTATCTTGTAACAAAGATTCAAAAAAAGGAAGAAAAAAAAAGATTCATTACTTTGTGAAAGCAATCAAATTAAAAATGCAAATTAGGTTAATTTTTTAATTAAGTAATCATTACACTGCTAATGATGCATGTTTCTATTGGATATAGATACATAATGAATTTTTGATAAAAATAATGCACTAGAGGGAAATAATTACAAATATTTTAAATAAACTTCACAAAACTATAATTATTGAACAAAAGCTGCTACATATTAATAATATTGAATACTTTTTGAAATAAAGGGTGTCAAAAGTTTTAAGAAACAAGAGATACATATTTTGTACCATCACACTTCAAGCAGCATGATAGTTCTTGAAACATGATTTTTTCTTCTCAAGGAACAATGAAACTTTGCAGACACAACACATCCATTCTGTATGAATTGGGAAAATAAATCACTTCATCTTATAATCTAGTGTTGTAAAGCTTAACTTTAGTTTAGTCCTAATTTACCTAATGTTAGTTTTTATTTTAAATATTCTATTCTTTACATTACTTTTTTACCTAGTTTTTCTTTAAACACCATATATAATAAGTGTATTAGTCGTATTAATTTTTCCTGAATACACGAGCTATATAGCTCATTCGTTACATTTGTGTAATTTTGTCTGTACTATTATTTAATAAATATTATTATTGTTTAAAAAATGTAACTTACAACAAATCTATTAGGCGCAATATTATTGGGAAAAAATAAGGCATAATACTTTTGTATTGTAAAGAATGCATTTTGTATTTGTAAAGAGAATATGGCCTTCAATAACGTGGTGGTACATTTTTTAGACTCTCAAATTTTCATACTAAAAATGCGCATGCAAGGTAGTAATTATTGTAATAGTAATATTGACTTATTTAGTTACATAATATATGTATTTACCTGATTTGTATCAAATATCACAAGAATCATTTTCATTTACACATAAAAATACACAACACACACTTTTAGAAATAGTCACTCCCAAAAAGTACCGCTCAACAGACTCACAGCTAATCAAAGAATGAACAATTAGCTTCTGACATCTGTTGAAACTTGAGTAACTGCTAGGAGTTGACCTCTGTGGTGGTTCAGAGAATGTATCCCCTAGCATCAATTTCACAAGTGGTACATTTTATGAACCAGCACACAAAAAACAAATAAGAACTAGTGTTAAAACATAGGTACCATCAAGCATGAAAGAGTTAATAAGCTCAACACAATGTGACCAGTATTTATCATTCTTTTTTGTTGGTCGCACATCTGAATATAAAAAATGTGAAAGATGTATGCTACAAATATATATTTATATATATATTTTATCAAAATATTTTATAAAATATCTGACCATTATTACTTACTCAATGAAATATTTTTCATTAGTTCACAGCAATGCAATCTCATAAAAAAAAAAGTGTAAAGATTGGATTATTTCGCAAATCTTTTGATTTCAAGAAAGCCAATTTGAATCTATGTCAGTTACAACTAGGCAAAAAATATCAAATTATAGCAGGAAAATTAAATAAAAAAATATATATCTTTAGTAAACATTGAAGTAATTACTATTACTATTTTCAAAGCTACAAAACTCATGAACTTCTAATTATTCGTCGAAAATTCTCATGGCACATAGGTTAAGAAACACTGATATAGATACATGCTCGAAAATTATGATTATAAAAACTATAAGATGGGATTTTTTACAAAACTTAAGTAATAAAAAAATTTAATACAATGCAAAATATTTTCATGCAAGTATAAATCTGAAATATACTTTATTTAATGCACATTTTATCATTATTGAATGTATTAAAATATGTAATTTAACCCTAGAGCATATATGCTTTAGCATCTAGAAAGTTTTTTTGAAATACTTGTTTTTAATGCTAAGGTGTTTTTGATATCTTGTGTTGCAAAAAGGAATTATTATAAGATTTTGTTTTTAAAAAGTGCTTCATTTTTTTTTCTTTTTTTGATTCTGGTATTATAGAATTCTACCCAAGTATAAGAAAATATTAAATGTTTTTTTTTTTTTTTTTTTTTTTTTTTTTAAAACAAAATTGCCAAAAAAAAACACCAAATAATAATTTTTTTTTAATTCAAAAATAAATATAATGTAAAAAATAATTACAAGAAATTCTTAAGAAAGTATAAATTTTGTTCCAAACATTTTCTCTCGCACTTTTATTATTAATTAATAGGTTTTCTTCTTTTCATATGTAACTATGTCAGGGTCAAAACTTTAAAAGCTTTTTTCTTGCATTTTAAAGCACTCGATTGAGCTGGAATTTTATATACAGGATTATTTTGGATGATAATGTGGCAATTTAATTATAGTTAAAAATTAATTGATTAAAACTAATTATTCAAAGAATTACAGATGCAGCCATGTTGGCATTATTTTTGGCGACTTGTGACCATTTTAGTGACTTTTGTAAAAACCTTAAAATTTTTTCTCACATTTTAAAGTGCTCAATTGAGTAGTAATTTTATATACACGATTATTTCGGAAGACAATATGATAATTTAACTATAATTAATAAAAATTAATTGATTAAAACTAGCTATTTAAAGAAGTAAATTTTGTTCATAGTTCCAATTGCTTACAACGTGTAACAGTTGAACATTGAAACCAGCAAATTAAAACTATCCCCTTGAAAAATTGAATTAACAAAACGAAAAATTGAGCAAATTCAATTTAATTCAACTCTTTTCGCTCTTAAAATTTAAGGTATAAAAAAATTATTTTACATTAAGTATATGAAAGAAAACCTGTGTTTAAAAAACTCATTTTTAAAGGTGTTATTTTTATGACTTTTATTCTCTAAATCATACAAATGAGAATACTTTTGGACTTCTGTTATGAGCCTCTCATCATGATTACACATTTTTACAAGAAGTAAAATTATAAACTAAACAATCTATCCAAAAATATTGCACGAAAGGCTACTCTAAAAACTCCAAATCTATATTCATCCATGATTGGTTGAGTGTGCGACATATGACTAAAATATACATGCCCAGACGCTGAAGTTATGTCATTTTTAAGTTAAAGTAGTCGCGATCAGAACTTCTTCGACAGCCCGAGATGAAGTCTCTGATTGCTAGACCTTCGACACTGAAAGCCTTGGTGTGAATGCAACTTAAGATTAGAGCTTTTATATTCAATATTTTTAGTGTCTGTGACAAACAAATAAACCACAGAATGTTGGCAAATAAAAATATATTTGTAATCTAAATTTTTTGAATTTCCTTACTTAGGAATTACCTTCTATAAAAGTTCCTGAAGTAAAAGTAGAAAATAACATTAAAGATTCTGCTTTAAAAGAAGAATTGAAAATTGCTTGGCGTTACCAGAATCAACAAGCTACTTTTGCAGTATGTATATACTTTAATATTCCTTTTTAGTTTTCTTATACTTAAGATTAAGAAATCTAATTACTGGAAAACCACACACATATATATAAGTAGTGGAGTGATGTATTGGATTTCACTAGTGATAATTTATTCTTGAATGAATGTAGTAAGCTTTTGTATTGATAGAAGGTAAGATATTGCTTGTAATTAATCCACATTTATTTTCAGTAGACAGTAAGTTATAAGTATATATACACACACACAGCACAGGACTATTTACAAAAAACAAAGGACAAGCATACATTCATGCAGCAGTTACAATAAGCAGAGCAAATTTTCCATGAAAACTTGAAAGGAAGTGGCAACCAGAAGTTTAAAAACTCACATGATTTCCAAGTTGGCATAATTTTTAGTGACCAAGTTGGCAACCATGTTGGCGAGTTCGGTACCCTCTGGATTCTTCTAGAAAGTAGTGGATCTCTCCATTAACGTCACGCTCGATGACACGAGCGGTTATATTTCTGGAAGTTTCTGCTGCACCTATAAATAGGAATGCCTGCCGCAACCAGTCAGGCTGATTTTATCCAGCAAATAGTGAAGATTGTTTTGACTAGCGATTAGCTCGGCTGTGTTTGTGAATAATCTTTTACTTATGTGTATTTTTAAACACTGATGATTGTGTTTGATTGCTGTTGAAGGTGTGAAAACCTTCGGGGATTTACTCTGTGAATATTGCTGCTGAATCCTGTATTTAAAGGATTAGACTTTTGATAATAAATTTGCATCGCTCTTAAAGAACTGTTTATTTTCTTTGTGATTGTTTTGCATAAGATCCTCGAATCCAGATCTACATAACAATATATTTAAAATGTTTTACATCAACAATAAATAAATAGCATTTTAGTAGCATCATAAAAACTAATACTTCTTAGAAGAGGGGCAAAAATAATTCAGCTTCATGGCTTCCAAAAGGCAATATATATATATATAATGAATAAAAATTTTTTTGTTTGTAATAAATACTAAAGAAAGGCAAAACCCAGTCTAAACAGGCTGCATAAAACTCTAACTATTCTTCAAAATTGTTGATTTTAATTGTTTTTTGAAATATCAAAGAATTGATACATATATGTAATTTTTCAATTTACTCTACTGTTGTGGCTGATTTCTATGTGTTACTTGAAAACCTCAATTGAAATAATTTTTTGTCCTCACAGTTAAATTAATCTAATGACATGTTTCACATGTGCCTTTACAAATACATATGTTTTTGATCTTGATGCTTTTTTTTAATTGACAATGATGTATAAGATACCAGCATACAGTTGCTTGGTCTGAAGCTATACTGAACATCACAAGGTGATTGGGGTACAAAATTTCTCTCTTAATCATTTGTGATGTACAAATTGTGCAATAATTTATTACACTATTTTACATGAAAATTAACATAAGATAAACAAAAGTTGAATGTTCAAAATTGGTAGTCTCAATATTTGGCATGCTTGCATTTATTTTTGAATATCACCATACTAATGTAAAAGTTTATATATATATATATATTTGAGCCAATTTTGAACATTCAACTTTTGTTTATCGTATGTTAATTTTCATGTAAAATAGTGTAATAAATTATTGCACAATTATTATTTGCTTCAGTTTTTGTGATCATTGATGATACATCTCTCTCTATAATACAGAATGTTAAATATATATATATATATACACATATATATATAATCTCAAAATTTTTTATGTTTTTTTTAATAAAAGAATCAAATATAATTGTCAACTGATTGTTGTGTATCAAAACATTTTTACTCATAAATTTATCATTTAATTTAAACTATTTATTCATAATTATTTAATGTAACTTTCTTATGTAGTCAGGCATCAAAGCATACTCTCATAATCATGGATTTGATTTGTCAAAGACTCTATCAGAAGAACTGCTACAGAGTTGTTCTATAACCACTTGGGATCCCTCAGAAAAGAGCCAAGATTATTTTGGAATTGATCAAAACTTTATTACATTTCCAATGTCATATTTATTACAAAGGATTTCATCAGAAATAACATCTAATGGTTTTAGAACATCCTCAAAGGGTTGTGATAATATCATGAGAATAGCTGTTACATCTCTTTGTTCACCTCTATGGCATTCTGGTTCTGAGAAAAAACAAGAACTCAACATCATTAGATTTCTATATTTATTGAAAGCACTACTTCGAACATCATATGCTGTTGCTGTTGTTACTGTGCCTTCATATATTGTACAAGTAAGCCTTAATATTTATTATGGACATATTTTAGCACAATTAAATTCTATATTAAAATATAGTTTTTTTATAGATGGTAAAAAAAAATTAACTTTTTGAAACAGGCACTTTGTCATAAATTTATCAAAATACTGATTTTATATCTGATTTCTTTATCTTTATTTCACACACAAATTATATACAATAGACATGCTTACTACTGTAATGTGCATCAGAGTAATTTTTCATATCATGAGATAAACCCAAATAAAATGTATTTAAAAATCTCTTTATTTTAAAAATGAAGAAGCTTTATTAGTTAAAGACTAAGTAACTTAATAGAAAAAATTGTAAATTTGTTTCTGTTAGTGCCCTCCCACTTTATGCTTCATTATTATTATTTTATATTTCTGATAGGGCAGCAGATTAATGTTTTGCCATTGCAGTACATTCCCCTAAAGCTGGTATCTCTTTTTAGTGTGGTACCATTTAGGTGGAATACCTATCACCTCAAGTAATTTTGATGCCCGGTTTCTTCCCCAGAGGGAGGCACCTGTGCTCTGACAGTGTGAAACCATACTTAGGAAATTAATCTTGCCAAGAGTATCCAAGCCAAACAGGCACTCAGGGAATCTTTTACATGCCACATAATCATACAATGTAGATGCTGTCGGTTTTTGCATCTTGAAAATCCACCGACTTGGGCCATTGTTGAACCCACAAACTTTGACGTACAAGCCTACCTTGGCGTATAAACCTACTATGTCACCCAGGCAGCCTTATTATAGTTATTGGCATATTTTCTAAGTTCTAGAGGAGCTTGTTTGGTTTGACTTTTATGTAGGTAATAAATAGAGTTGTGTAAAATGTGTTGCTACTTTATGAAACTTACTAGAAAACTTTGAAATATATGAAGCCAAATTGGTTTCAGATAACAAAATTCAGTATTGAGTCTAGAGCATTATAAATAAACTGGAGAAATGTGCAAATTCAGCATTGAAAATATGTGATATGGCCTTAACAGAATAGTTTCCTTTATCTTTTTAATTAGTATTTTTGAATGACTTGAAATTTGCTTATATTTTATGAAAATATAGCTCAATACGTACTATTCTTTGTTATATTTTCTTCTTTTTTTTGCTTTAGGATAAGATTTTAATTAGCAGAATTAGACAAATTTGTGATACTGTGATAAGTCTTGAATGTTTTGTTGGATCCGATAAGAAATCAAACCCTTTGTTTAAAGAATACAATGGTAAGTATTTCACTATTTACTCTTCATTTACTAAGCAGTGTACACACATTATTTGCTTATTATTTTAAGATATAGTTTTAATCATGAAGAGTGATGTAAAATTTTACTATACAAAATTAATCTCAATCCCCCCCCCCCCATAAATTCAATATGAAGCAAAGTTAACTTCCTTTAATCTGTACATTTAAGTATAAATTTTCCTAGTCATTTCTGTGTTGCTTTAATGCTTTTTTAAGTAGACTAAAATACCATTAAAATTACTACTGAAATAGGTTCACATAAAAATTTTGGATTTGACATTGATATCTTAAAAATTAAATTGTGTATACTATCATAGATTTAACTTAACTCAGTTGTGCAACAGCCCATGAAGCCCAATGGCTACTGTGCCCAACTCAGTATACATGACCTTAGGCCTTGAGGTGCATGAGCAGATGTTCTGATCAGGTGGTCAGTGTGACATGAAACCCCCAGAGTTAAGTTCTCAAGCAAGCTTGGTACTCATTTATTGACCCACTGAAGGGATGAAAGGCTGAGTCAACCTTTCCCAACCTGGGGCTTGAACCTCGGACCTGTGGTGTGGAAGTGCAATGTACTACCACTCGGTCACTGGGCTTCATCACAGATTTATATATATTAATAAATGAATTGCTGTCATTAATTGATTGTATTAAAATTTTTCTGTTTTTCTGTTTTTTTCGTCATTTCTTATTTATGGTCATCTAGTTCTATTTAAAAGATTCTTCTAAAGTTAAGTTATTTCTGCAGAATTTATATTTGATATTTTTGGGTACAATTAATAATTTACTACTTTAAATGAGTTCTGTTTATGGATATCGGTAAATACTTAATACATAATCATTTCTTAAACTTAACAATTTTATTAAGAATTTCTCTCTTAGTTATATGTCATTTCTTTCTTCATATTTTAATATATGATTTAAAGAACTTATGTGAAATTATTGACTTTTATTTTAAACTTCTCTCTATATCTAGAATATTTGTTAAAGTGTTGACATTTTCATATTTGTTTACAATCCCAAAAGTATTCTAAATTTTTGGCTATTTCTTTTTATAAATTATTGATATTTTTTATAAACTAGAAATTAAATACTACTTAAAATGGGGAATAAAATTACTTAAATGTATAGAATGCCTTAGTTTAAATTAATATTACTTATAATGTATCTATTTGATATTGACTTAATTTCACTTATTTTATTTCTGAGAATTTAATTAAGAAAAGCACATCAGCTTAAACTTAACTTTCTTTAAAAATGTATTTATATTGTTTGGAAAAGTAAAATTATTGTTGTACAATGTTGTTTAAAAAGGTTTTGCTCATTATCTGTACAAAAAATAGTTTTAAAAGAATTAGTACAGTATTATATAAAAGAAAAAAAATTAACTTCAATGTTTGTAAATAAAATTGTACATTTCAAATAGAAAAAAGAAATTGATAATTAGTCAAAAAATTTAAATTTCTTACACATAGTATATCTATAATAACATTTTTTATTAATAAAAGCAAGGATTTTTATTCTGTGTAATATAGTTTTTCAATTTTATTTATTAAAGAGGGTAGCCCTTGGCCTTACTCAACCTCAGCGATACTCAATCTGGACCTTTTTAAATGGCCCGGTCATGGCCCATTGCTCTGAAAAATTCATTTATTTATAAAAGTTTGGTGGGAAATTCTTTGTTAAGAAATCAAATATATAAATTTCAATTTTGCTGTTGTATGGAATTGATTTTTTTTCTTCTGATTTGTGATAATAGACAACAGTTGATTAGCGACCATTTTATGAGTGGAACTTAATTTTTAACTGTCTTTTATATCTTGCAAGCAAAAAATATTCGAGGAAACTAGGTTCTTTCAAGAAGTTGACTATTCTGTAGTGAAAAACAAGCATGGTCATTTTATATTCATGGTCATTCATTAGTATTTAAAAAATACTAAAATAAACAGGAATCACATTCAATGATACTTTTCCTCAAAGATCTTTTTGAAGAGATGATAAATTGGCTTTCTTGAATAATCTTTACAACAGCAAAAAAGTGTTTTGTCATTGGTAATGTCACTGTGGTAACAAAGGCACCCTTTGAAATTTGTTATATTATTGGTAATCATATGAAATCATTTACTGATGCAGAAATTGTGAAAGAGTGATTCTTAAATGCTTCGAATTTAGAAAAATTCAGTGACAAAAATAAAAAAAAAAAAAATAATAATTATTAAAAAAAGCGAAATAAGAATTTTATTATTTTGATCAATTTTCCACATTTTAAATTTCCTTTGTTGTCTTGGTCTTAAAGCATTCCCCCTCCATTAATCCTCATATTGCGGCCCGCGTGAAAAAGCTAACATATGTATGTGGCCCGACCGAAAGAAAGGTTGTGAGTATCCCTGCCTTAGATGTTATGTTTGAATGCAACATTGCCTTTCAACAATGTGCTCATTTTTTAATTACACATATGTATTATTAATGCACAAATTCCATTTCATATACATGAGCATTAATATTAATTTATTGTATAATCAATCTCATTCATAACAAACAATTTTTGCTATAAAGATAATTTTTTCCCTTTTTTCTAGGATTAATTCAGATAGTAAAATTGCCAATTCTTAATACTTTTATATATCCAATCCAAATGACTGACCTTGCTTTTAAACTGAAAAGGAAAGATTTTGTGATTGAGGTAGGTTCTGAAGTGGATGGTTTTTCTTATTGTAAAATATAAATAGATGCACAATCTTTTCAGAGGAAATTGAAGTACTTACATATTAGTCCATTGATTAGCAATTTGTTGAGGAGTTTGAATATGCACCTAAGTTCATTTCATAAGTATCTAAATTTATATTCCTTTTCATTATTTAAATTCTATGACTTAAAAAAAAAACAGATTTTAAGTAAACAAAATATTTAACTACGACTACATTTTTCCAGCGGAGGCTTAATTGCTTTTTAATAAACATATAACATGTTCAGAGTATGTTAAAACCCTTAACATAATCTTTTTTGATATAATGAGCCCACAACTTTGGGAATACTCCACTATATGTTATGTTCCTGTCAGATTTTTCATATTTTATGTTTCATTTTTCACATAAAGTTTGAGAAGAAAAATAAGACAACTTATAAACAAGGTCACTGTGTTTGAGCATGCACTAGGGTGTTTTCCATTATTGGCTATTCAAACAAACTGCTATTTAAGTACCAAAATTGCTCATTTTTTTTAGATTTTAAGCTGTGTTTGTGTAATGATTGAGAACACATTTTTGGATATTCAAATTCCTTGGTAATGCTCTAAATTTTCGTTGTATAATTTGTAAAGTATTATATTCATAAAATTAAGAAACATTCAATAACTAAGCTATTTATCTGTTTTATTTATAATAGGTTTCTAATTTTTTTATGTTAGAGCATAAGATGTAAAAGAAACATACAATCACAAAAAAAGAAATTGATTAAAAAAAAGATAAATAGTATATTAAATCATGAAGCTCTTTATATGTTCAAGAATTAAAAATGCTGTTGGACCCCTATTTGACAAAGCTGCTAAATCCCGATAAAAAGTTCATAATGTGGAAAATTCGTCAAATGGAGAATCATCTTTTAATATACTTTATAATCCACATAAAACATATTTTAAATTCATGAACACTATATAATATTAAAAATTAATTATTCTCATGTGTTTTGCAAACTAATATCTATTTATTTTATGTATCTTATGCATCAAAAAGAAATTTGCAAGGAAAACAAGGAGGAAAAAACATTGTCCAGGAACACAGTATTTTCAACTTAAGACAATAATTTTTTGTTAAAATTAATAAATTTTAATGATGTTTTCTAATTTTAAGCTTTCAAGTAGTTTTGAATATACATTATATTATTTTATTAATAATTTTAAGCATACATCACCACATGCATCCAAAAATTAAATTACTGATAAAATGTGTTTTGTTTGGGAAATTATGCCAATTTTATTGCTCTTGGTGAGTTAGATCTATGGAAAAACCAGTTCAAGATCATGGATCACAATGAAATGTGTTAAAGGAGAGAATAATTTGAAATGCCTAGAACTATTTTAAAAATTGGGAGAAAAAGAATCAAATCTCAAGAGGAAAAAGTTTGTTAAATAAAAAATGTGCTTCGCTATTTGGAAGTTATTTTGTGAAAAAAATAGCAAAATGTGCTTCGTTCTAGGAAAAAATTTGCTAAATAGGGGTTCGTAATATGGAGGTCCAGCTGTATATTTATACTTGGGAAATTTTTTCAAGAAGAAAAATATTCAAGTTTGGGTTCTATTCATTAATCTAATTAGAACAACTTTAATTCAACTACTGTTGTTTTTACTAATCTTTACAGTCAAGATATTAACTTCAGCTAAGAGCATGTTTTATGAGATACTAAACTTAAAAGTTTTAGATAAAATTTCTATGTAGTTAATATTGTGAAACAAAGTTTTGTTTAGGATATGTTGCAATTACTGGTTCCCACAAATTTAAATTTTGAACGTAGTTGAGAGGATGTCTCTTAATGCCATTAATTACTATCATTCAAAATAATTGTAGCTGCTTTTTCATGATAATGGAAGCATTTGAGATTATTTAGGCTATGCTTTTAATTGATAAAGTTTGGTTGTCTGCTTTGTAAAAGAAGTTTGTAATAATTCTTGATTACACTGAAAGAAACTATAATTTAATAAATTTCTGTACTGCATTCTTCCATAAGATGTATTTAAAGCTATAAATCAGAAAATTAAGGCTACCAAAATTTTAAAAAACCAAGAAGAAAAACCATTTGTTTCTGTGAACATTCATTTAAGGAAGGAGAGAAAAAAAATTTTGAAAACCACCTGTATATAGTTTCAAAATGGATATCATTATAATCTTGCATTTTCTTTTTTAATTTAATTTTAGAAAATTAACAGTTTTATTTCATTGTTTTTAAGCTGGAAAATGCTCATATAATGTAATGTTTTTATTTTGGGTTAAATAATTAAGAGCTTATATTAATAGTACTTTTTAAAGATCTGATAGGAGAGGTGATTAAAAATGAAAATAAATCTTGATGTGTAGAAGAGTGAAAGGAAGTAGAAGAAAAAAGGGTTTTAATATCTTGAAAAAAGAAATTATTTTCCTTTTGATTATGAAAAGTTTGACATTTGGCTGATATACATATGAAATAAAAGTACACTGTTTTATCATACATGCATATAATTATATGTGCAGGAATTTTATTTTTTTTTAAAATGATTAAGTAACTAAAGAATTGTATGTACTGTTAAAATGCAGTATATATAGATTGATCAATTCTATATATATATTTTAAATATACTAAAAAAAAATTCTTTTTAGCGTTTACATTTACCACCTGATTTTGAAGAAGCTCAAGAAGATGCAGGTTCCTTTGGATGTAGTGGAAAGCCCAGCAAATTAGATTTTTGAAAGGTATTTTTTCAATATTTTACATAGTTACATTTTATGACCAATGTTTGAGTTTAAAGTCCCAATGCCCATGAAAACTGTCCAACAGTTCCTGCCAAACATACATTAATAATTTCAGTGCCCCTATATCCCCAAAAAATTCAAGACAGCAAACAATACTGTACGAAATATGTGCAGTATTGTTTTACATCCTTATTCTGTATGGGTGAAAATGGTTGATAGGATTTTACCCTCATACCATTTTGTTTACTGAATCTGTATTTTATAATGCTTAGGATTTCTTTTTGCAAAGAAATATTTCATTATAAATGCCTCCAGTAATATTAGGTTTTTAAAACAATTGATTGAAAACTCTGCTACCCTTCAATTTCTGGTTATAAAGGATCCCCTCAGGGACTTGTTTTTATTAGGCTAGTACAAGATTTACAAATTTGAGGTTCCTGAGAAAGAACTTTCTCTTATGAATACCAAAGAAACTTCAAACACAAGTGATTGTTCAGGTCTAGCAATCCTCCTTCATTATTTTATCCTCATATTTATAGAGTTTTGTCTGTATGACAGACATTTTTTGTTATGATATAATAATTGTTTGAAATAGTTCGGTTAAAAAAATGTACATTAACCAACCATTTGAAAAGTTTTCATAGGAAAAATAATGAAAATTTTGATGTTTAGAATAATTAACTTGATTGCTTATGAATATTTTATATGCTTATGTGATAAATTTTTTATATATTTGGAAATTGAGAAATTTGTATTTAATTCATTGTACAGTAAATGAGGATTATGTTCAGTTATATTTTATAATTGTAAATGCATTGGAATATTCATTCTTAATTATGTATATGTAGTCTTTTTTGATTTTATTTAGCTTATCTGTGTATAAATATAATTTTTAGCACTTAAAGATCCAGAGCGCTTATGATGCTAGAAATATCAAAATACAACATTACTGCGAAACATATTTATTAACTTTATTAATGAAATAAATACATTTTACACTCCATTAAATACCTAAAAAATGTTAAAAATGATGCATATAAAAATAGAACAGAACAAAAGCATTAATGTGCATGATTAATTTAACACAAAAAATACTAGTTTCTTTTATTCATATGAAGTGATGAGTAGCAGTAGCTTACATGGGGCAGTTAAAATGAAATTTAATTTTGGAATTAAGTGTTAGTTATTTATAACAATTAAATTAATCAAAAGGATTTAACAATGAAAAAGGCATCTTAATGATGTGTCTTAAAGATGCCAAGCAAATTCTTAGTATTAGTGAATGTTTCCAATGATTAGCATTCTAGTATATAATTTAAGCTTTAGGATTCATTGTTAGGAAAATAGTTACCCTCATGCATTTTTATGTACCAGCGACTATTGCAGAAGTACGGCATAAAAACTGGACACACACATGCATTTATGGTCCAAATATTTATTTGGTGTAGTGTGGAAAGCCAACTTGGTTATTTTATCCTCATCACTTGACCATGGTTTAAAATTACAAGGCCCATTGCCAATAACCCCATAGTGCCTTTGAAATCCAATGTTAATGAGCAGTCAATAAGAAAATTTATTCTTCAACTATCTGTGCTGTGATGACATGCTATGCATTTCCAATATTACTTGCTTCTGCCAATTAATTAAATTATTGTGCAAGAGGGGTTATATATATTTCTAAGAAACATTTGATAAGAGATATACTGTAACAAAAATTATTTTATGTATCATGTTTCATGAAAATAACATTGACTCCTCACATCCTATTGTCACATTTAAAATAAATTGCAAACTTTGTTGATAGAATTGATTCAATTCATTTTCTTCCTTCGTTAAATACATCCATTTTTTATAATTCTTTCACAAGCAAAGCTCTAAACTTTTCTTTGGCACATTTCTTATTATATGTAACATTAAAATATATTTTTCAAGGAAAGTAAAAATAAATCCGAGTTTAAATTTTCAAGAAACAGTAGTGTCAGTACAATAAATCACATTAATGTATATATTATAGAGTATTTTACATCTGAATTATTATAAAGCCAGCTATATATGGAAAATAATACATTTTAACTATGAAGTTATGTTCTGTAATTAATTTCAAAACTATAAAATGGATACAAAAAATGAATAAAATAAAATACTTATGGGTGTAAAATAAGCAGAAAATAAACTTTTTTGTGTCCAATAAACCAGGATTATTGAATTTACAATATTTTCCGCAGAACACATGCATTCAATAATAAACATAAAAATTTAAGAGGAAAACTGCTTTGACACATGGATTAGTTATATTTTTAATTTCTAATGAATTAATTTCAATAAAACACATTCATGCTGAAAGTGTTTATAGTGAATATCACTGTATAAATTTTATCATTTGAATCTTTTATTTAAAATAAAGTTTTCAGATTTTTGGGATTCATCTTACACCTGTAATAATATTTCATAGTTATTTGAAAATACTTTAGATTAATTAAATATAAACATATATATTTCATGCAGTTCATTCATATTAAAAATGCTGTAAAATTAGTTCCAAATATATTGTTAATAATAAATCAATTTTCTGATATCACTAGCTCAAAAGTGTTAAATAACTTCAAAAAATTCTAAAATACATACAAATGATTTGTTATTCATATTCATTTCACTGTTATCTGCTCCATCATTCATTGTTATATTTAATTTTTTTCTTTTAGCACCAAAGTGTCTGTATGGAACTTCACTGAAATTGCTTTAAACGCTTTCAGGGTTTTTGATTCAAAAAAATTATATACACTTTACAGCAGCACAACAAGACCATAAGAAGTCACTGATCCTAACATGAGTCCAATACCCAAAAATAATGCCAGCTGAGATCCAGCTAATTCATGGTGTTCTTCTTTTACTTGCCTGTAAAGGGAAAAAAAGAATTATATTTTGTATATTATCTAAAGTTTCTTTTTTTCTTCCATTTTGATCACTTAGTGCTCATGTGTACCTATATATAAAAAAGAAATTAAAATCTATTTTCTCATATATATATATAGTATTTCTTTTACTTTATACACTTGGTTCATTTTGCATATGGTACATTCCATACAAAACCATTTTTAAAAGTTGTATAAAAATCAAAATTGGGGGATAGGTTTCCTTGAATAAAAATCAAATCAGGATACTTATTTTTAAGTAACTGTCTATTGTATCTGAATTTTATTGTAAAAAAATAGCATTATAAAAGTATTTTTAAAAGTTTTAACAGACTATTCATTATCAAATGATAGATGCAATAGATTCTGCTAATTTTGCATGTCCTTTCTTTCATCAGAAATTTTTAACCTTTGTAATATTTCTTTCTACATTTTAGAATTAACTGGATTTTTTTTTCAAAGAATTATTCAGTAATTGTTTACTAAAACTTTTGTGTGCAAATATGATAACTCTTTCTCTTTTGATTTTTTTCAAAACTCTTGGTAATGAACTATGTTAATTCAAAATACCATTAAAAAAAATTGTACAAAAAGAGAAATTAGTGTAATCTTAAAAAGTTTCACACAGTTTCCAATAAATATTGTACTTTTTGTGTGCCTCTGCTGAAATACAAATATATTAAATTATTTAACATTCAAGTCAGTTCTACCTTTTAATTGCTGAAACAAGTAAAATATCATGTCTAAATAGAATCGTGTAGTTGAAGAGAAATTATTTGAGGCAGTTTTGTTTTTCTATCTATTTAGACTTTTCTATATTTTATTAAATTTATGAAAAGCACTAAAATCCAATATATGCATTTCAGGAATGCATATATTGAATGCATTTTTAGGAAATTTTAGCATTTTGCTGTATTTTTAAAATATATGTATATATACTGCCTAAATATATGTGCAAAATGTCTGGTATTAAAATCTACCTAAATTACAATGTGGTTAACAATTGTTTATTGTACATAACATTATACAATATTTTATTTTAGGCAAATTTATTGTTGCATGTATAATGAATTTTTGAGAATATTAAATATTATTTTTTAAAACAAAGTGAAAATGAGATTGTGTAATATTGATAGTTAAAATATAAGTGTATAAAACTTAATTCTAGATTAGAGCAAACAAATACCAGTACTATGCAAAGTAGTTTGTCTTTTTACAAGAAAAAGTATTTCTATGACATGGAAAGAAGATAATTTCAGTCTTACTTCGGTCCCTGAGTGAGGACTATAGTGCAAAGGTATCCTCCTGTGAGAGCGAAGAAGACAATGATAGTAATGAACTCTGCATCACTGTCAAAAATGACCGGTAGATGAGATCGGGGATGTGCGTTGCAGAGCATGAGGAGAGGAATAAATACAAATCGTGAAATGGTTAGAAGTAAAGTAATGTACTTGCATCTTGATGGCTGAAAAAGGAAATTTTTTTAAATTAAGTTTGAATGTTTTGCATCCCTTAAAAAAAGCACCAACAGTCAGAAAAGTGAAAGTTTTCTTCTTTTACATGGATTGGATTTACAACATTCATCTATAACTAACTTACATGAGATTAATATATATTCCATTATTTGACATAATTGATTCTATTCATTATTCAAATTTTGTTTTACTGCTTCTCTCAATTAATTATATTCATTTAAAAAGTATTTCTGCTACAATTTGTTGACTTAAAGTCTTGATCAATCAGATGTTCTTGAGGAGTAAACCAAACTGGGGTTCAAAATTCTCATAGAAGAGGCAGGGAATCAAATAGTTACTATTTAATTGGGACTCAGAATCAAGTCATACATCCAAATATAGTCATTAATTGGATATTCAGTAAAACCTGTTTTTGTGTGGTTGATAGGGACAGCACAAAAAATATTCAAAAAATATTTCATAAATACTTATGTGTAACAAACAACTTTGTTGACATACTACAGAAATTTTTTTTATGCAGTGGAGAGGGACCATATAAAAAGTTGCACTTAGTCAATTATTTATGTAATTTATGAGAAAGTACTTCCAAACAAAATAAATCATTAAATATGGAAACATTTTTAAAAATTTAATTTCTCATTGTATACATGGAGAAGTTTTCAAAATGTGCATACATAATTCATTGTTACTCATCGTAATCCAAAGTATGTATCTTCCTGTGATGAATTAGTTCAAAATCGCATTTGGCACTTAAAGATATAATTTCAATTGATTTATTTTTTGACACCATAAAGTAAGTGATAAGTTTTTGCGACGATGGTCAGTTGCTTGTTAACGTCACAATAACCAGAATTGTATGGTCGAAGCTCTTTTTCGAATTTCAAACTCCTTTCAGAATTGGTAACTATCTTAAGAAAATACTTTTCCAATTTGTTGGAAAGCTGGATCCCTGCATGTATTTTATCCGTTCTCAAAGAATCTGGCTCTTCTTGTCTGTCTTCATAATTATCAAAGTATTGATAATATCACCATCATTGACAGTTTTGTCTTCAATCAAGTAAGTGCTGCTAGCGTGTTGAGAGAAAGCGATTGAAAGTGTATTGTCGAAAGACTGTTTTTAATAAATGAACAGAGTGTCCTTAAGTGTATATATGTACATTGTGATAGAAAACATTACAGTGGTAGTAAAGCCATTGAAATTCCTTTTCTGCATAAAAAAAAGAACACACACAAAAAAATCATGTCCCGTAATAAAGGATCGCGGGAAAACAGGTTCTACTGTATTTAATATCCAAAATTATATTGTACCTTCAACAAATATTTTCCCTCAAAGATTACCTTTAAGGTTTTGTTAATGGTAAAAAAATAGTCATAGAGATCCATTTGTATGAAAATGATAATTATGCAGCGATCTCCACTGAAGAATCGGCTTTACATAAAGTAATGAATGGTCAATTGTTTCTCGTAGGAAAGTTATTAGAATAGGATAATGCTGAGGCAAGTCAATCTCGGAGTTTACTTTGGTCAAACTGCAAAGTTTCTGACTTCAATGTCAACCCCACGAGGGGGCTGAATAGTAATCTCGGCTACGTCCTACAGAAATCATTCTGTATCACGTGTTTTCCTATGAAGGCGTTCACCTTTCAGGAGAAAGCTTTAGACTTGCTAACGAGCCAGGCCAAACTCCAGAATACGTCCTAGATATTAATTTTAAAACCTCCACCCCACTATATCGGCTTGAATACTTCAATGTAGCCATCACATTAGTGACAAGCACTGTAGTAACATCGGCACCAAGCTAACTTGATTAAATAAATTAAGAGGATTTGCATATTTTATTGAATTGCATGAAAAGAACTGAACTAAATGAAACACCACTGCTTCTAGATAAAAATGGGTGTGTAATTTATGAAAACAGTTCCAGGATCCTGGATTTATCGAGATAAAGCCTGGGCAAGGTAGTCCAAGAGCCACGACGGCCATTGTCGATTATAGCGAGGCTTAACAGAGGGGCTACAGCTTCTCAGCTCTCTGGTCACTTGTATCAAGGGTGGCTGTTTCAAAAAGACTTCACGAGAGAGGCTTGTTTGCTAGAAGATCTGTTTGGGTCCCGCTGACGTCAACGAACAAGAGAGTCCGTTTATCATGGTGCAGACGGAGTATGGATCAATGGACCGTTCTGTTCACCGATGAGTTCAATTTCAGCCTAAACACCGATTCTCGACGTATGTTCATAAGGAGAGAACCCACTACCTACCCTCCAATACCCGTGAAATCGACAATTTAATGGTCTGGGCAGGCATCATATTGGATGGCCGTACACCTCTCCATGTCTTTGAAAGAGACTCTGTGAGGTATAGGGATGAGGACTTTTCAGGGGTGCATGTGGCTTCGAGTTCATTTTAAGAGGCCAGGTAGAGCTCTTCTGATCGACCAATTTCTAAGAGTGAGGATATTCGCCGTATGGATTGGCCAGCCAGGTCTCCAGACCTCAACCCTATAGAGCCTGTCTGGGACACTTGAGAGGGCAATTGTAAATCGCAACCCCCCTCCGAGAACCATCCAGGAAATGAAAACAGCGTTGCTAAACGAGTGGGACCACTTGCCACAAGAACTGATAAACTGCCTTATTTTCAAGTATGGCATAACGCTGGGAGGTCTGTATATCTGTAAGAGGGGGCCATACCCCCTATTAACCCATTTTTTTTGTTTATTCTGCAACCGTTGTTTCATACCTTCCAACTCCAACGTGTGTATTGCAATTGTTGAATGGTTATTTCTTTTGTATTGTATCAATGTATGTACATAGCAAATTTCCTTAAAATCGGTCGAGTAGTTCTAGAGATAATCGACCAAGTCTGCAAATTCTCTTGATTTCTTACACCAGTGTAAATTATTTAACTTTCTTAAGCCAAGATAATTTTAGAGGCAGAAGTTTATTCTGGAAAGATACGTTCATTTTTTCCGATTAAAATGCCATTAAATTTTGCTATTTCTATGTAATTTAACTATCGATCCTGTGATAAGGCTAATTTGGTCAATAGATAGATTTTCAAAAATTATTCTAAATGTTGTGCTCTACATTGTGTTATGTGTCACCATGACATAAATCTCCCAAGATGATTATTTAAAATTGCTGTTAAATTAGTCATGTTGTGGCAACTAAATATATATATTAGAATGTTATGATATCACAGATAACTTGAACATAGAAATCATAAATCAAGTTGAAATACGCGTGACAGAACAATAATTACAGTCGGAC
>BMAV01010775.1:143985-159748 GCA_019973955.1 Trichonephila inaurata madagascariensis | reverse complement strand
GATGAGAAAATAAAAATTAATAATGAAAAAGTACTTTAAAAACTTAGAAAAAACAGGGAAGTTGAGCTTAAAAAGTAGGCGGAATTAGCCTAGCCAGAATCCGAATGCAGCAAAAACTGTAGATCAGAAAATGCGGGAAAATTACACAGAACTCAGAAAACGAATCACTAGTTTTTCCACACACACCACTACCACGAATAGCCGTCACCCCATTGATTGAGCAGTTAACTCTCCCTAGGCTCTCATTGGCCGAGGGAACCTCACGCAAATTTTAGCGTTCTGATCTCCGGAACTTTTTCAAAAATTGCTTCTAGCTTTGAAAAAAAAAAGCTACTTTCTTTTCGGAAATTTTTTTCTAAATGCATTTAATATTCCATTTTCTTCCAAAATCAAAATTCTTAAGCCATTTTTTCATTTTAAGTTTACCTTTAATTTATTAAACTTTACTTAATACTTAACATGGGCAAATAATTCAATTTTCATGCTATCTCATTTCTCAGACAGGAGATTAAAGCCCTGATGGGCTATGTGCTCCAACAACAAAACCAATTGCTACTACCATCAGCTGTAACATATTACCCATTTGACCAATTATCTAGACTCCTACTGATAGGCTGCAGCAAAGACATGTCAGGTATCATATTAACACCAAATTCTGCAGCACTGTCTTCAAGAACACGTATGTTGCTTGCCCCACATTGATTGTTGCCTGTTTTTGATACAATGTATGGTTATACTTACAACAAAACTACATGCCATTTTTGGCAAAACAATTACCTGTGTTTTAAATTATCCATCGTATTCACCTCATTTAATAACTTTTCCTTTATTTCCAAAAGTTTAAAGGGTATAATTGTGACAACACTGATTATACAAAGAGATTTGAGATGCAAGTTTTAGAATCAGTTCCATGGAGCGAACAAGCATCATGTAAGCCATTGTAACTAATGTCTTGAAGCAGAAGAAGCTATTTTGGATAAATATCTTAGCAAAAATGTACCGTAAAATCCAGCGTATAACTCTTACCTATGTTTTCAAGCTGCATTTATTTAATTCTTAGGTACATTTGCCGTATAACGCGCTGCCCCTTTTTTTAAGGAAGAAACCTGAAATGTATGTATGTTTTAAAGTAATTTATTCGAGGTATTATTCCAAGCATTTGAAAAAATAGTTACTTCTAGAGCTACAACACATCAAGTTCATTTAAAAGAAATGACATTCCTCATGAACAGTATATACGTAGAAGTCTAATTTTTTTAATTTTTTTTATGATCGTTTTTATCTAAAATTTTATTTTAAAAGCTATTATTGTGGAAACGCCGCATTTTACGGTAATGACTTTTCTTATTTAATTTTATAAAGCCAGTCTTAAAAATTATTTAACAGCTCCTTTTTTTAAAATAACAATATTGTGTGAAGGACGAGAGAGAGACACAAAATATGTTGAAAAAATACCTGTCCAAATAGTATGTTCAGTAGATGTTGAAACAACCAGTACTACTACAGCGGGTAGAACTGCTAAGCTGACCCAAAAGACAAAGACTATGGAGATGGCATAAACCCATATCTGCAATGGAAGAATTTGTCATCATTAGTTTTCATAAAACTTGAAACCGTAATTATATTTTTTAAATAAAACTTGACAAATATTTGATTTATTATTGAAGAACTTTCTTAAAAGTAATCATTAGTCATTAAGAGTTGTCAAGGGATAAAAAAAGAAATGATTAAAAAGATTAATCTGTTTTGTTCCACTTTTCTTTTAAAAAATTGACTATTACTTGTTTAAAGATTTCCCAATTTGAAGCTTTTTTCCTATCCTCGGTAGTAGCGTCTTTTTTCTTCATCATAGCTGAAAATATAACAATTTATTAGAAATGTATTACACAAATATACGTACCATGTGCGTAAACATCACTTTAAAACTATACAATAATTCCAAGGAAAAAAAATCACATTGCAAAATTTACTTAAAATTAGAATATGTCATTTTAGAACAAAGGTTCAGGTGATAAAATGTAGTATTAAGGCAAATTTCGCAAGATGTCACTTAAAAGAGGACAGATATAGCAATGCATTCTAGAATATACGAGGGTAGAGATGACAATCTAATATCTATTAATCAAAAAATTGATTTCTCGGGTTAAAAAAATTGATTTTTTAAATCGATATGTAGCTCTGAATCGATCGTTCATTCTTTGGTAAATACCATAAAAAATGAAGAATTTAAATATCCGGCGTATAACGCGCACCTTTACTTTCAAGCTAAATTTTTTAATTTTTAGGTGTATTCGCCGTATAACGCGCACCTCCTTTTTAACGAAGAAATCTGAAATATTAATATACATTGTTTTTATATTTTGAAGTAATTTATTTAAGGTATTAACCCAGACTTTTGAAAAAATAGTATACTTCTAGAACTACAACTGTTCTTGTTCATAAGTTGTTTCTTTTAAATAAACAGTGTATCGATACATCTAGAAGTAAACTATTTTTTTATGTCCATCCTTTTTGTTATTTTTAAAGCTATCGTTTTTATACCCGGCGTATAACGCGCACCCTTAATTTTCGATCTTATTTTTTGTGTTCAAAGTGCGCGTTATACACCGGATTTTACGGTACTTTTTATCGCAGGCATTTGTGCACCTGAAGTATGATCCTATACTTTACTGGCAAGAACAAAAAAGCTCTATTTATCATCACGTTCACTCAATAGCCATGACCTATATGAGTATCATGGTATCATCTGTTCCTTGTGAGTGCCTTTTTTCGATTACCGGCAACATCGCAAGTAATGAGCGGAACCACCTGGATCCCAGTAGACTTGACAGACTGTGGTTTTCAAAAAGTTTTGATACTAAGAATTGGAAAATATAAGCTATATAATCTACTTTTTAAACTTTTTAATGTAACAAATTCATTTAGAAAATAAATCTCTTCTTTTATACCTGATACTTTGATAGGGTATTAAAAATAATTGTATTGTCGAATTCCCTGAATTAAAAAAAATCCCCTGATTCTACTGATAAGAGATCATTTATTATGGTATTTTTCTTGTTTTTCATAAAATGGATTTATATTTACATTGTAAATGTAGACTTGGAAAAAAAAAAAAATCGATTTTTTAGAAGTCGATCTTTTAGACCTCGATTTTTTTGTGAATCGATTTTTTCGGAAAGAATCGCCATCCCTATACGTGGGCTTTCTAAAAAGTATCACCACACACATTAAGAGGGACGTTTTAAAGCCTCGGAAAGGGAGGCAAGTTTGTCTCTCCATAAAATCATGATCCGAATAATTTTAATCGCTCAATGTTATTCCTAAGCATATTCATCGGAAAACTGGGCATTTCTACTGGCACCAGACTGCATTATTATTCTAGGCCATAGACCGTTATTCATGGACTCAAAAGGCTACAACGGGTCGAGCTGTGTGTGTGTGTGGTTGGCGCCTAGATTTATTTGTTGCGGACGTAAGAGTATTTGACAACGTATGCTAGGCACTGTTTGCTGAAGAGTCGTAGATGCAAACTATTACATAGAGGCCTCAAGAAGTCTTGAAGCATCATTACACTTTAGGAATGCTAGGGTGACGCCACTTTGTACAATGGCAGGAGACAGCTTAATGCATTTGCTTGAATTTTCTCCACGTTCCAGTGCCAGTCGCTGCCTGCTAGTCACCGAATGAAATGACGTTATAAGTGTTCGTATAACTTTTTTATTTCCCTCAAGATAAGAGAACGAAATGAATAAATATATATTTTACTTGCTCATTCAACAAATTTCACCAAAAACTTTGCGAAAACAAAATAGTTCATAAGATTCAGCAGATGTTGTGGGGTAACGATGAAGGGGTTCATCCAAATAAATTGCAGAACATCAGTGAAGAGTGACCAATGCTCTAAAGGCCTTGTCTCACGTACACGTATTTGGAGCAATTTTTCTTTCCAGGAACCCTTGCTATCAATTTCTACCCAGTTGCCACAGTAACGACTTTGAACACCTTTTTCCTAGTGAGCTGAAAGAAATGCTTGAAATTCAAGCCAACAGGGTTCTTTTTCTATCTACGTCATAAATAAGATGGCAGCATCGGCTTCATCAAACGCATCAGAATTAGCGTATAATATTTTGATGGTGTATAGTGTTAAACAGAATGGTCGTCAACAAAAGCGCGAGCAGAATAAAAGAAATTATATTGGTTGCTCGTTTTCCGAAGGGGAAAAATCGGAGAGTAATTTTTTTAGTGTGAAGATAGAACATGGCTGATGTCAGAGCGTGTAGTTTTGCTTACTGTAACCCTTCATCTTCACAGCTGCTCGAAAAATTTTCCGAAGTGGTTGTTCGAGAGATTTGAGTTGAGAGATTGAGTTATGCGTGTGTGATAAAGCTTTAAATATAAAACCAATGAAGCCATTTTGTTTGAAAGTGAATCTGTTTATAAATGCTCCACGTCATAAACACAAAACTGATGCCTTAATTCCTCCAAAATTCAGTTAAAAGAGTTATTCTGACGAAATAAAAAAGGTTGAGATCTTCTCTTCCAGTGTTTCTCTCCTTAAAAATTTAATTTTTACTCATGTAGACTTTTTTATTTAACAAATCCTCCCATCCGGTAGAGTGGTTAGCGACGCTAATTGCTGTGCCGTAGGGCTTAGGTTCGAATCTTTGAAAAAGCTTGGATGTTTGTAACTGTATAGTGTCTTCGCGGCATGGGGGCACTCTAAATTTTAGTCGAGCCTTAAGTCCTCTCGTGAGGTTGGTGGGAAGAGAAAAGAGGTAAGAGGCCCCTTACAATCCCACGGAATGTTTTCCCTCAAAATTGGGGTGGGAACCGGGCCAAATCAATACTGTCACCTAGATAGTGCTTGCCAGGGTCACTAGGTAACGTTATTAAAAAACTCGTTTGTGACGTCACGATGTAATATTTTGAATGAGCTACTTTTGTATCTTATCTTTGTCAACGAGTTAAAAAATGTTGTTGATAGAATTCTCTTGAAATAAAATGGTGAATTTGTGCTATTCTATGAGTTTTGCATTATTTTAGAATAAATTGTGTTCCCGACTGACAGTACTCAAAGCTACGACTAACGACAGGCGTACAACTAACCCCTTGCCATGAATTTCCTTGATCGAGTGGGATAAGTAACGTAGGCACAAGGCTTAGGAATCAAAGCACCGGGAAAGTTACTTCTGCTCACACGATGTGCAGGAGATGAGATGTTCTTAGTTTCAGTTATGTGTTGCGATCGAACTGTTTGGTAAGATGAAATTGTGGTTCCTTATTTAAATTTGTGTGTCTTATAAATTTTTATACGGAATTACTTTAATTATTATTATTATTTATTTATTTTCGTATATTGTAAAATTATCTACACTATTAAAATCCGAAGATAAACAAACGTATTGAATTTATGCGACCCAATTTTCTCATGAACCATTTTTAAAAAGAAAATTGGTTTTAAATTTAATTAAATATTTATTTTATTCTTTAACTTTTATATATTAGAAGAAGAATTATTTTTCTAAATTAAACTTACATCTACACTATTAAAATCCAAAGGTAAACAAATGTATCTATCTTTGAATCTATGCGACCCAATTTTCTCACGAACCACTCGACGCAGAAACTCGCCAAAGGTACAAAAATTTCGGGAATGATCCGAGGAATCCGTTTTGACCATTTATATTCCGATATTCCAATTAGTTAAAAAGATATTAATTTAAAACCTTAAAACGCATAATTAGTACCATTTTTTACCGCCAGGGGAAAATTCGGAACTTCTTTTTTTTCAGACGTTTTTAAAACGCGATGTAATTTTTTCATGAGACTCATACAAAAAATAATTACAGATTCAGAAAGATCATTTACTTCGCCACGATATGCTATAATTTATTTTACATATAATTATATTTTGTATTTTTTACGATTTTTTTAAAATGAGTCGAAATCGATACGTTTTCATAATTACGATTTCTTAATCGTTCCGCTTGCACTTTCTTTCACGTTAATGAAAAAAACTATTTTACACTAAAAAAGTTCATGCTTTTCTCTTTTAGAATCAGTCATTTAAAAAATTTAATGTCAAAAACTGTTTTTTTTTTACGATTTTTTAAAAAATTCTCAAAATTTAAATACTTAATAACTTCTTTATTTATAGAAATAATCTCACGAAACTTTTTTTCCCGTGTGTAGTTGATATTATCCGTAATCTGTACAAAGATTGAAAAAATTACTTAAAAATTACGGTTTTTTTTAAAAAAAGAAAATTGTGTTTTTCGTTTCTTTCCCCTTCTTGCTAGAAATATTTAAAAATTATTTTTGTTTAAAAATTACCGTTGTTTGTTTAAGTTTGAAGGCATTAACTTAAAAATGAAGCCCGAAAATTTTTTTTTCCCCGTGTGTAGAACGATATTATCCGTAATCTGTGTACAAAGATTGATAAAATATCTTAAAAATTACGGGTTTTTTTTAAAAAAAATTGTGTTTTTCGTTTATTTTCCTTTTTGCGAGAAATATTTAAGAATTATTTTTTTAGAGTTTTTTTTGTTTCCCGAGCAACGCCGGGCTAAGCAGAGGAGCTGGGGGGAGGGGGTTATTTTGAAAAAGAGTATTAGAAGTGCTGATTTTGAGAAGGAAAGGGAAAATTTATAAAAATAAAGAAAGCCCGTGCAACGCAGGGCCATGAGCTAGTTCATTTATAATTTCTGATGAATATAAACGTTTATGTCTGTAGCTTTCGTTTTCTCTGAAAAAGGAATCTGTTTAAAAATAATACATACGAATAGATTCATCTTGATTGATTTTGAAACGCTTTTATATTTTAGGTACATATATGTTGTTTACTATGTCCTATTGCAGTGCTTCTCAAACTTTCAATATTCATGACCCAATATTCAATCACAATTTTTATCGCGCCCCCCTCCATATAATAACAATGTATTGAATTCAATAATACTATACTTTGACGTTAAAGCTACGATACGACTTTAACCTTTTAAGAGCCACCGACGCATATAAACGTCTCGCTCTGCCAAAGCATTAATTTTCTGGACGTATATAGGAGTCTATCCAAAGTACGATCTTTTTTGTGCATCATGAAATTATTCCGAAGGCTTTGGAATGCAATAAAAGGACCTTGACAGTATTTGCGAAGGATTTACTTATTTTAGAGGATTTGTTTATTTATTCCTGTTCTTCCCCTCCCCACGCACAAAAAAAAAAAAAAATAAAAAAACAACGTTGAAATACGCGCGTTTACAGGGAAAAGGGTGTCATTGGGGAGCGAATTGTGTAACTTTTAATCGGCAGTTAAGGGATTAATTATAGAACGTACAAATTATCAAGATAAATGTTAATACAAGATAATGAGGTCACTGGTAATTATCAAACTTGTTCTTAACTTTTATTAGTATAATTAAATTACTGATAAAATACATTCTACACAGAACTGATACATTTTTAAGTTTATTGTATCAGTGTAAATGTGATTTTATTTCTTTTTATAGCAGAAAGTATTTCGTTTGTTTACTTTCAGTAAATTAACAATTTTTTAAATAATATTTTGTTTTCGACTTTTCAATAGGCTCGCGCCCCCTTTGTAAAGTTATCACGCCACCTTAGGGGGGCGCGCCCTACAGTTTGAGAAACACTGTACTATTGGTAAAACTCTTTGTCTTTAAAAACTCCTGAAATTTCTTTTACTGATCAGTGGAAAATAAGAAATTACAAAAATTAATTTTTGTGGCATTCCGAAAGTAAACATATAGAGTAAACATGTAGAGTAAAGATATAAACATATATTAATGAGATTTAAATACTTACAAGTTTGCTTGGACATGTAGAAGTTATACAGTTCCTGGAAAAAAAAATATTATTTTTTCCGAAATGCAAACCAATAATATATATTAATATTCAAAAAGATATTTTCACAGAAAGTTATTTGGATGATTTGAATGAGTGTCGCTCTAGAGCTATAAGAAGTCTGTTCGTGATGAACCTCGTCGTTTTAATTTTTATTTATGTGGCACCTGAACACCCCACTGTCCTCAGTACGTCATTTCAGTTGCAGTTTTAAGTAACGCGAACTACATTTCTTAGTATTGTTAGGACCTAGGTTACTTCAACCTGTGGCTTTTAGGATGATGATGAACATTTTAGGGTGAGTATTTGAATGTTTTGTTAACGTCGCTTTGTAAAGCAACAGAATGACCATTGCTGATCAACTCGTCATTTTGAACCATGGTCGAGTGACGAGGACGACACCTGAGCTTGCATCCTACTTATCAAACTACCCCACTACGACAACGGGAGGACGTGCTTCGGTCCTTCTCCACGGTGGGTCTTTAATGCCACCAGGACTCCACCTCAAATTTCGCAGAGCTGAAGCAACAATTGATGATGCCTGGCTGAATGCATCGCGAGGCGTTTTTATTTACATCGACATTTAAGCAACGTTCCTGGGAATTTGCACCAATTATTCATTTTAACATTCAATGTGCAATTGCTATTTATAGGTGGATCCTGTGATACTGAGTTTTTGATTATTTTATGATCTTTGTAGGAGCTTTATGGCATGGTTCGAACGACTCGGGTCTCCTTCAAACAACCGTTTCGGGCCCTTTTTAAGCAGTTGTGAGGTGGAGGGTTGCCATGAACAAAATGGCATGCTCTGATGTCAGCAGCGTTCTATCTTGACATTGACAAATTACTCGCCAATTTTTCTGCTTCGGAAAACGAACTTCCAATATCATTTCTTTTATTCCGCTAGCGCTTTTGTTGACGGTCGTAAACAGAAATGGAGCACCATTTTGTTCAAAATATTACACATCATTTCTGACGCGTTTAAAAAAGCAGAGGCTGCCATCTTTACCGTCATCTTGTTTTAAATGTAGAATGACGAAAAGCCCTATTGGCTGGAACTTCGAACAATTCTTTCAACTCACTGGGAAAAAGTTGTTCAAAGCTGTTGCTATGGCAGTTTGGTGGAAATTGTTCGAAAGGGTTTTTCGATGCCTTATCACATATGCATATTTGGAACAAACGTTTCGAGAAATTTTTCAAGTGGTGAGGGTGAAGGGTTGCCGTAGATAAAACGATAAGCTCTCGCCTCTTATTATATTTTCTATCTCTATAAAATTACTCGCCTATTTTTCTGCTTCGGAAAACGAACATCCAATATTATTTCTTTTACTCTGCTGACGCTTTTGTCTACGGTCGTAAACAGAAATGGAGCACCATTCTGGTTCTACGCCATTTCTGTTGCGTTTGACGAAGCCGAGGCTGCC
The DNA here is from genome assembly GCA_019973955.1 of Trichonephila inaurata madagascariensis. NCBI lineage: Eukaryota > Metazoa > Arthropoda > Arachnida > Araneae > Nephilidae > Trichonephila > Trichonephila inaurata. The sequence goes on along the minus strand of BMAV01010775.1, from coordinate 150,464 downwards.
ATCTTTACCTCCATCTTGTTTATGACGTAGGGAGCCGAAGAATCCGATTGGCTGGAATGTCAAGCAATTTTTTTTCGAGCAATTTCCCAGCTGCCTGGGAAAAAGTAGTTCGAAGCGGTTGCTATGGCGACTAGATAGAAATCGTTCAGAATGGCTTTAAATATGAAAATTGTTCCAAATGCGTATACGTGGATAAGGCCTTTACAGAGTGTTTAATATCATAAAACAATCACTTTCTTCGTAAGGCTTCGTTACTTTAAAAAAGTGAATTATGAATCATTTGCGCAAAGCATTCTAATATATGATCCCTTACCGAAAATTTGAAGGAAATTTAGAATAGTATAGGATATTTTTCCATTTTTATAATGCAAATATAAGAATGAGTTACGTAAATCCTTTTTAGAAAAAAAAAATCGTTTAATCGTTAACTTCATAAATTAATTACCTTTGAGCCAAAAAAATTGTAAAAGTTTGATCTGGTTGCGGTTGGAACAAAAAAAAAAAAAATTTTTTTTTTTTATCTGTTGAAACAAAAAAAAAAATGTGTGAAAAGTATTAAATTAAAAAATTTTTGTCCCTTTAAAAGAAGGCTGAAATCTTTTGTAAAGAACGATTCACATTTCAGCCTTCTTTTAAAGGGACAAAAATTTTTTAATTTAATACTTTTCACACATTTTTTTTTTGGTTGCCTCCTATGTGTATGTAGAATGTTAAACAAGCTTTGGGCTTAAAATTTCATAAAATGCTAACCATTTAATTTTTTAAGGGAAAAACTTGTAACTTATGAAGTGATTTTAAAATACTCCTCCTCCTAGAAAATGGACGTACATATTTGAAATTTTATTTACTAGTACGTCAAACTATGTATAACAAAATTTGGTATGGGTTTTGCGATAACATGATTGGTATTCGTACAATACTTCCTTTTATGAATGCTGATTGAAAATTCCTTAAAAAATGTGTAAATTCTAAATTCAATTATTAAAAAAAATAAGTATTGCTTTTATATTGAAAAATACATACTAACTTTTATATTCCATGCACTATTAACAACAAGTGAAAAAAATTTATAAGTATTAGGCATTAGTAAAAGCCTTAGCATTTTAAATGAAGGCAAACTAGTTATTTTATCTTTCCGAGATAGGTCAGTTTAAAGTTTTGATTTGCCATAAAAAAATACACTCACGGACAAAAAAATTAGCGCACCAAGAAATAATTGCGGGATCGTAACGAGACTTGACATGAAGGTACATATCGGGGAAATATGCGAATGATTAGAAATGCAACGTGATTGCGCATTACATATAGCCGGTAGAGGGCATTTAACGTCCTTCTCCGTGGAGTATAAAACAGGCAACCAAAGCTTGTTTGAGTTTCTGAATCATTTAAGAAGAACTGAGGTAGACATGTCATTGCGCCGTTTTTGAAGACAATATGAGAAGCTGTCGCAGTTTGAGAGGGGGAGAATCATCGGCAGGATGGAAGCTGGGTGGTCAGCTAGGCGAGTAGCTCGTCAATTAGGCCGCTCTGATTGTGTTGTGAGGAAATGTTGGGACTAGTGGATCCAAGAGATGTCATTTACACGAAGACCAGGCTCAGGGCGCCCTCGACAGACCAGTCATCAAGAAGCCCGCCACATGGTAAGAAATGCACGCGTACAGCCAACTGCTTCATCGGCCGCCATCCAGGCACAGGTAGCATTTTCACTAGGGGCCCCTGTGTCTACTCGTGCCCTACGAAGGCACCTCGCTGAAGGACATTTGGGATCACGGCGCCCATTACGTGTCCATTAGAGTGGTGCCGCGCACGAGGAAACTGGACTGCAGTGGAAGGGAACCAGGTCGTCTTTAGTGACGAATCCAGATTCAATCTCAGCAGTGATGACAATCGTGTTCGTGTGTGGAGACCCTGTGGTGAACACCTCAATCCTGCCTTTTCTTTACAGTGACACACCACTCCCCCAGCTGGTGTGATGGTATGGGGTGCCATTGCCAACAATACACGGTCACCTCTAGTATTGACCCGTGGCACCATGACAGCCCATTGGTATTTCCATGACATCCCGCAACCATATGTGTTACCGCTCTTGCAACAGCTCCCAGAAGCCATATTTCTACAAGACAATGCTCGGCCTTACATGGCAAGGGTGTCACAAGAATGTCTCCGCATTGTTACTACCCTTCTTTGGCCTGCCCGATCCCCTGATTTGTATCCAATCGAGCATATCTGGGATCATTTGGGACGGCGAGTTGGGCATCCCACGAGTTTGAACGAACTAGAGGCAAGGTTACAGAAAAGATGGAACGAAATGTCTCAAGACATCATACAGAAGTTTTTATGTCTCAATGCCCGATCGTATCGCATCGAGCATTGGTGCTAGAGGGGGTTCAACAGGGTATTAAATCCTCCGTTCTTTTGCCTTTTTCTCTGAAATAAATAATCCTTTTCTTTAATTTTCTAATCATTTACTCATATCAAAATAGTCCTTATGTATATAAAATTTCGTTTCATTTTGACGACTACTTCTTGGTGCGCTAATTTTTTTTGTCCATTCTGTAGATTTGATTTTTTGACCGATTTTTGTCATTTGAATCGTACGGTGTTCCCTTAAACGCATTGAAATATGTACCCGTATCTATCTTATTTTGATAACTTTCTTACCCGGACACTAACGGCGACTGAATTCACAATTTATAGGTATAACATACACAAGACTTAAGGTATCCGACTACGTTCGGAACCGTAGTTTTACAAAACCGTATAAATTGATAATATTTATGATATTTAGTGTCACATAGATTAGAATACGTGTATAAAATTGTTTTAAGAATATTGTTACGTAGATCCGAGGGTTCGGGGATCTTATGCAAAACAATCACAAAGAAAATAAACAGTTCTTTAAGAGCGATGCGAATTTATTATCAAAAGTCTAATCCTTTAAATACAGGATTCAGCAGCAATATTCACAGAGTAAATCTCCGAAGGTCTTCACACCTTCAAAAGCACTCAAACACAATTGCCAGTGTTTAAAATATACGTATGTAACAGATTATTCACAAGCACAGCCCAGCTAATCGCTTGTCAAAACAATCCTCACTACTCGCTGGTTTAATCCAGACTGATCGGTTGCGGATGGCACTCCGCTTTATAGGCGCGGCAGAAACGTCCAGAAATATAATCACTCGTGTCACACTAGTGGAGAGATCTACTACTTTCTAGAAGATTCCAGAGGGTTCCGAACTCGCCAACATGGTCGCCAATGACGTCAAATTGGCCGCCAGCTTGGTCACCAAAAATGATGCCAACTAGGCTCTACCCCCAAGATTTCGCCAAGTTCTCATTGGATCGCCATTATAACGTAAGGGGCGACATTGCTTGTGAGTAGCACAATTTTAACATGAAATAAATATAACATAGAGTAATATAAATGCCTCCGACACTCAAATACAAATTATTCACACTATTTACACACAATTCGTAACAATATTATTACAATAAAGAATTATTTAAATATAATATTTTGACAAAAAATGAACATAGAATGACCGACCCCCTTTTCAAAACAATCTCCTTTTAGGAAAAGTGATTCTATAATAATAATATTTTGCCTGTATATAGCTCAAAGCCTGAACTAGAATTTTTGAAATATATAATTTAGAAGTGGATTTATCTCTATTTTAGTACAACAGAGGGGAGAAATTTAAAAAAAAAAAAACCTCCGAAGATAATTCTTTCAATTGGTCGTAACTCTGAAAATAATGTGAATTTTTCAAAAATTCTTATTTAGACCCTTTGGAGAAGTCTGTACTTAAAAGCAAATTATTATTACTATAGAAGCATTTTTTATAAAAGGAGAACATTTTGAAAATAGCTTATTCTGTTAATCTTTTGCCAAAATATTGCATTTAAGTAATTTGTTTTTGTCATTACGTCCTTAGCACTAGAAAGACTGAAACTTAGTATATACCTATATTGTCCCAAAGCAGTCAAAATGACTGCATTGTAAAACAATGATTAATGAGTAAAAAAATTTGTTTAAAATTAATTTTTAATATTTTTTATATTATTTACAGTTACATAACAAGTTATTAGTAAATATTAATAGTAAAAATTTTTTTTCTTCACTTGGAAAAAAATATATTCTAAAAAATTGTAAGAAATTGTTCATTATATATGTAATTTTTTTCTAATTGAAATTAAAAAGCAGTCAAAATGACTTCCTTTGGGCAATCTAGTGTTAAAACAATTTTATACATGTATTCTAATCTAAGTGACACTAAATATCATGAAAATTATCCATTAATGCGCTTTTTTAAAATCAAGATTCCGATACCTTAAAGTGATTTTGTAGATCTCTGTCCATTTCTTTTGCCCAGAGCGTGATTCAACTCTTGTACAATTGGTAGAGAAGAATCTCACTGTGAAGAAGAGCGACTTTGCTGTGGACTGGATCTCGAACTCGAGGAGGGCACTGTGGGGTCGTGGGTTTCAGGCCTATTGCACGTAGTACAAGTTTTGTCTGTCGAGGATCTAAGTCCTTATGTTGGCGTGATAGGGAAGTTTGGAGAGTGAATTTAGCCAGCTCAGGTACCGTCCTCGTTACTAGATCGTTGTAAAAAGCCTTCTTGTTGCTTCAAAGCACGACTCATCAAAAATCAAAATCGTTGATTCTCCTACCGACATTTAGGTTGGGATCAATGCGATGGACGAAACCTTCGAGGGATTTCCTCCACTACTGCATCAGATTTGGAATGCCTTTCATTTTGGACATTGGTAAGGTTTTTTTTTATCAATACAATATTATAATTCCGTTAACCATTTATTTGTAAATTCTTACAATTTTTATCTGTTTGTGTGAAGAAGTGCCGGTTACAGCTAGTTTCGGGTACCCCTTGGATCCAAGAAGCTGGTTAAGTCGAGCCTATTCGGACTCAGGGTTACAGCCTCAAGCGTCCAATGGATAAACCAGCCCTGGAGTCAAGTTATTTTTAATGTTATATTTTGACTTAAAATATTTTGTAAATAAATCCTGCCTTTCGAAAATCAAACCAATCGGCGGAAATTGTATCTACAGATCAAATAATTAAATTTTATATGTAATTATTTGTTATGAAATTTTGGAAATATAAATCTGGCAATTTTTCTTACAAGTTTGTTACGAAAGATATGATTTTTAAATTGTTCTTCAATATCGATTGCATTCTTAAGATTATCGTATAAACACTACATGTAAGTTTAATAATTTTCAAGCATTCTCTGAATGCATTTCTTTATAAGAAATGCACAATGACTTTCACTTAGCTTTCGCATTTAGACGTTTGCACTGATTTATAATTAGCAATGAAAAACAAAATAAAAAGAAGATGTCGAAGAATACACTTACGCTCCTAAGTGTCAGTCTGAAAAAGACGAAAGTTATGCACAGGAACACAGTGGCTGTGGTGAAGTAGAAAAAAGCGCTGTGTTCCGGCTTCGTGTTCCCCAATAGAGACAGAATCTGCGCAACAGACGCTAACATGCCACCTAAAGCCTAGAGGAACGAAATATTAAAGGATAAATCGCCGAAATACATTTCACTGCGCGACGGTGTAACAAATAATGTGATGTACAGAATAAATTATAATAAAAATAATAAGACGACTTCTGGTAAATAATTAAATGACGTGATCAAAAAAGTTTTTCACTGCGATGTATAATATCAGCCTAAAGAGTTGGAAGAAAAATAATAAGATCTCGACATGCTGACAGAAAAAGATAAAAACAGAGAAATATATAAATACTATTTTTGGAATAAACTTAATTGCGAATATATATATCAATTTTTTTCTGATGCATAAAACGTATATTTATAATGAATATTAACATTTGTATATGCAGGTTAAAAATGCCGGAAATTCATCAATGCGATAAGTTTATTGTCTTCAAACGAGGAAAAAAACTCTATAAATGTTCAGACAGTCTGTGTTTACTTTCTTCATTTACAATCTCTTAAAAATATTTGCTCACCCAGTGTTGTTGTAACGAAACTCTTTTCTTTACCGTTTATTTTTCTGCTCGTAAAATGACATGTGATATCCAGTGCATTTTTCTGTAATCAATTTGATGATATATTTAGAAGAAGGAAAAAAAATAACTGTGTTCCAAAGAAGAGAGATAATATATATATTTTTAAAAACCAAGATGGCCAGAAAGAGGGGAGGGAGACAGGAAAAGCAAAAACAGTCGAACCTCCATATTACGAACCTGTATATTGCGAATTTTTCTCTATAGCGAACATTTTCCTGGAACTAAAAATATTTCACGATTTTCTTCGTAAAATAACCTCCCAATGGGGAAGTGCATTTTCTATATAACGAACATTATTCTTGTGAATGAATTTTTTTTTCTCAATATTTTTGTATTTCTGTACATTTCAAATTATTCTATATTTTAACACATTTTATGATGATCATAAATCTCGAACCGGTTTTATTAGGTGC